>PVIA01014601.1:0-26337 GCA_004024845.1 Tonatia bakeri
TGATGTTTCTCTCTCTCTCTCTCCCTCTCCCTTCCCTCTCTAAAAATAAATAAATAAAATCTTTAAAAATAATGAATAAATATACATGCCAGTGATATTTTATTTTTTATTTAACTAAGTTAATCAATGGATACATTGCTCAAGAACATGCCCCCCAAAACTTAAGGCATGTGTAGGTATTGTTTTTAATAATATCAGTGTGGGAAGTTGTGAGAGTATTTTTTAAGGGAACTTTGACAGAAAAAAGTATACAGGATAGAAATTGATATTATCATCTTTATATTTGTCTGGATTGAGGCCCTGGCTGACAGTGGATTACAGATCAGTTTAAGGAGAGAAAAGTGTCAAAAATTCCATAACTCTAATAAGTGTCCATTCCTGATGACTTCATTCCATGCTATCTCTTCTTTCTAAAGTGATATTTCTGCTCTGATAGGTATGGCTCAGTTTGTTGGATATCATACCACAAAGCAAAAGGTGGCTGGTTTAATTCCCGGTGAAGGCATAAACCTACATTACAGGTTTGGTCCCCAGGAGGCAACCAATAGATATTACTCTCCCTCTTTCTCCCTTCACTCCCCTCTCTCTAGAAAAAGGAAAATTAAGTGATACTTCTATTTTCCTAACAGATTTGTAAAACAAGAGCCTTTTTTACATCTTTTGTATCTTACAGCAATTATTTATATTTGATATTACTTTCTCCTGAAAGATTGAATGTTTATGCTATTAAACTTGTCATGTATGCTAAATTTAAATACAATTTTAAATAAATTACCTTATTTTAAAAACCATGACACAACTTTGCTTGGTCTTCCTAGTTTGAAAAATATTACTTAAACATTATTTAATACAACTGGAAACTTTTTGCTACTTTTGACAAATCATGGATTTATTTTCCACATACATCAAATAATGAAAACTGAACAAGTGCTAACAGCTGCCAACCCATCAACTTTCTGCTTATGTCATAGGAAACACACATTTTTAAGAGGCAGACATATTGGCTTTATATGGTGTTCATCTAGGCATTCATGCATTAATTAAATGCCAAAAAAATGTTCTGTCCCAAACCATATTTACATGTTTCAACTCAAGGAAATCCATACAAGTTAATACTTTGGTAGAATTTTGGTAGAGTTAACGTACTCCACTTTATGCTTTGTAGTTTCCCAGAAAATATTTTACTTTTTGTTGGTGGCAGTGTTTGCCTTTATATTTAGTATAATTTATACAGACTGCAAGCCATTCGTTCGGTATTTTGAAAAATGTACCACCATCAAGCTGCAGGTGAGCCCCATCATTCTCCCAGTTTCACTCATGTCCCATTAGTCACCAACCTCTCTCCTCGTATCAGTCCCTGTCACACTAAAACCCTGACTGCTTTGCTTTCTGTCCCCACAGCTGTGCCATTTCCAGAATGTCCTATAAATGCTGTCAGACACTGTGTAATTCTATCTGTCAGAATCTTTCTACTTAGCATGTTGCATCTGAGATTATTCCGTGTTTTTATGTGCAACAGAAGTATACTTCTCTGAATTGCTGAGTGGTATTACATTGACGAGATGCACCATACGTTGTTAATGCATTCACCAGCTACAGGTCATGTAGCTTGTTTCCAATATTTGGAAGTTATATAAAACTCCTATAAAAATGTAGGTTTTTTTCTGTATTCTTCTATCTCCATTTGGTGCAAGAATCAATTCATAGAAATGAGAATAGTATAATAATTCACTGCTATCAAAACATCATAATATAATTTTTGAGACATTTTCCTGAGAAAGCAATATGTTACCCATGATCAAGTTACAGGTAAATTAGTTAGAGCCATGAGCTCCACAGAGCTGAGATTAACATTGGGAGTATTTATTACTGAAAATATTTATTAGGCTGAAATCACCTCAAGGGATTTATTATATAGAAATAAGTATAAATATATTTAGTTTGTAAATATTTGCACATATAAATACTTACTGAAACATTTTTAATGGTAAAAACTATTAAATGTTGAGTGTTATTAGGAAGAATGAGTAAATAAATCCTATACATCCACACAATGGAGCTATTCAAAAGTATACATTCTATTCATATTATTGATTCAGAGGAATGCACTGAAGCATTTTTAAAGGAAAAAAACAAACTGCTTATTAATGTATACAATATTAATCCATTTTAGTAAAACAGATAAAACCTGTGCGAAAGAGAAAGAGGCAGAGAGAGAGAAAGAGCAGAGAGGGAGACAGAGACAGAGGGAGAGAGAGAAAAAGAGAGAGAGAGAGAGAGACAGAATGTGTGTATGCATTGGTTTGTATGACCATGTGAAAATGCAAGTTATCTCTTTTAGGTGGACAGAAGGGTATTTAAAACATGGGTTAGTGTATTGTCTTTACCTTTGTATAATTTTTCATGGTTCATTGCTACAATTAGCAGTTATAATTAGCACTGTTATAATTTACAGTCATTTAACAAGATTAAAATTTAAAATTGCTGTCTGAGGAAACATCAGCTCACTTACCACTCCATCTCTGGCTCTTCTCCCTGCAGCAATTTATGACTAATCAAGCAGAAGTTTTAAATAACTATCCACATTTGATAATTTAAGAATCCCTCCTATCTAGAGGCATGATATGAATTTCTTCTCAAACTATTTTTGTCTCTACACACTTGTATGAACATGTATTCATCCATGTTAAATTACGTATATGAAAAACTCCATGGCACATATCCCCACATGTTTTTCTTTCATATAAGTCTGTATGTCTCTAGAATTAGATAATATAAAGTAAGGCAAAATTAGGTTTGCAGTTGTTCATACAGAAAAAGCATAATAATTAGTAAATAATAACGCAAGAATAAGCTCTGTCACATACTCACGACTGTAAACCTACTTTTGCCCCATCCTGTGTGTTTACAGTGCAGTCCAGTGAATGACAGACTCTCAAGAAATTTTGATCTAGAAAATTCCCACAAATACACATATGTACAAATTGAGATCCTTTGTTCCTTAAAAAAATAAATTAATTTAAAAAAATAAAAATAAAAATTTGAGATCCTTTGTTCCCCATAATTACATATACAAATAGCAGAACCTATATGAGCAGTATAATGTGAGAAACTATGAAGTTAGCTAGTTGAATTTTAAAGCAATATATATTTTTAATCTGGAAAACCACGTTTGTAATGATTCAGTTGCTCTTTGATTTTCGCGCTCTGTTCTTGGCTTATTATTTGTAATATATTCTTTCTACCTTAGAACTTCAGAAGTATTCTAAGCAGCCTCCTTACACGAAGAAATTAATGTTGAGGTTAGGAAATAATGAATGTCTTCTCTTTCATTTCCTCTTCAGAAAGGAATGAAAACAAAAGGTAATAAAGAAAATTTTCCATAGCAGTTTTAATTAACTTAAATATGGAATGTAATTTTTCTGCAAAGAAAAGCAGAGTTGTATATTCTCTTCCCCATCACATCTGATGACCACAGCCACACAACAACAACAAAAATGTAATGCATATCACCACTGTTTCTTCTTGTGAAACTGAGTTTTGAGAGGAAGAATCCGACCTCTGTGCTTCATAAATACTCTTGTTGTGGTATCTCCTATGTAGCCATGTTCAATAACCCAATAAATATGGATTAAAAATATCTTCTTGTAAATGTTTTCAGTGAATAACCAAATAATATAATATCTTGGGAAACATCCTGTCTGGTTTCAGAAGCTGTAACCCCCCATGACTAAGGCTGACTGAGAGACCTTGGGACAATAAGCCACTAAGGAGGCAAAGCTTATCTCCCTGGCAGGAGCACCTCCTCTGCCCCCTTTTACTTCACACTCCTTGGCTCTGGGTGGATAACTGGTTAGCCAGTGATGGGTAAGATTCCTCAAGGGAGGGACAACCTAAGACAGGCATGGCTACAGGAGGGCCCTCAGGGAAGGACTTGGGGCCTATGGCAAAAGGGGGTGATGGACCTTGGCCCTTCGGCTTTCACATAGCCTGAGTCCTCATTCTGTCTGTGAGAAGTCTCCTAATCTCTTGGCTGCCTTACTTCCCCTGCCTGACTTAAACATGAAACAATGACAGAGGGTGGTGCAGCCCTGTGCTAGAATGGGGCGGGTTCCCCAGGGGTGATCAGGCCTAAGAAAGAATGCATAAAATCCTGTGTAACCTGCTTTGCTAAGAATGTCCTCAGTTTTCTGATAAGGGTCTGAGCAGGAAATGAGTTTGTTCCCCAAAGTTTTATAGCCCTTTAGCTAACTGACCCTGACTCAGAATAAGTCCTCATAGTTCTTTGTATGTTATCTATTGTTTGATCCTTACTGCCTGATGATGATTGATGAGCTTTACCTGTATTCCTGTGCAAATTGAACCCAATAAAAGCCCATTGAGGAACAGGCTCTTGGTCCTTCTTTTTTGAGAGACTGGCCACCTTTCCTCCCCAAGCAGATCATGTCTTGGTAGAATTATTCTCATCCACGACGGACAGGGGGCTTTGCAGGTGGAGCCCCTTCACAATAATAATCAAATAATTGCTCATTGAGTCTTGGATGACAAAGAGATAAAAAAAAAACCACTGCCCACTTTTCCTTCCTCCTATTTCCACAAAATTTTAAAATGTACCTATTCTCCATATGTGATGTCCTATATGCAGATATATGCTTTCCATTTTTGATTGTGGACCGTGGGGTATAGTTGAGTTATCCCATGAGGAGTGAAAATGGAGCTTGGTATATAAGAAACCAATTTAGAATGATCTGATTACATACCTCTATAACCATCTGACTTGGTTAAGAACATAGACTTTTAAGTCAAAATGCTTAGGCACCTGTCTCTGCTTCACTTGTTACTAGCTAGAGATGTTGGTGAGTTGGTTCCTCTAAACCCAACTTGAACACTCTTGACTGCATTGCCTATTTCATAGCATTGCGAAGGTTATATAAATGGTTGCTTGCTCAAACTTTGTGATATATACATGGTAGGGCAAAAGTAGGTTTACAGTTGTGAATATGCAAAACACAGAGTTTATTATTGTATTATTTATTTATTAATTATTGCATTATTTTCCATATGAACAACTGTAAACCTACATTTGCCCCACCCTGTATATATTAGCTATTAATGATATCAAGTATGTTTAGGACCATTTCTTGCATCCACTGAACTAGAAAAATTGTTCTGTTCTATTTGTGTATGTTTTCATTTTCTATGTCTTGCAGTGAATTTAAGAAGGCCAATTTAAGACCAAGATAAGTTAAACAGAAATTTAGCTAATTATCAGACCAATTAGACTAAGGGAAATTGTGACCCTGAAGTAAACATAATAGGAAATACTCTTCAGAACTGCCATGATTCTCGGGAAATTGTCAAAGGTTGTTTCATCAAAAGAAGGTATTCTAAAGAAGGCTATCCTTGTAGCTTCTGGGGGACCAAAAAAAAAAAAAGAAGCAATTCCAGGTGATTTTAACTGATCATTAAATTCTCTTTCTTGAGAAAGCCACCGTGAGGAGGGAAGAAATGGTTATGCAATACATTTTCATGTCTCCTTATAATGGCTGTTTGCCGAGAGGCAGGAGAGGTACAAAGGTAATAGGAAAGGATGAAAGGGGTTAAGGTAAACTTTATTAACTTTATATTATTGTAAACTTATAACAGCAGACTCACTTTTCGAAAAATGCCCAAGATTAAAGAAAAAAAGAGAAGGAAAAGAACCAGTATATATTAATCAATTATGTTGTAAGCACTTAGCTAGGGGCTTTATTTTTATTATTACACTTAATCCTTTAAGTAATTCCACAAGGATGTTCAGTCAGAATAGGTAGGGTACCCTGTGGTAAAAGCTCCCAGTGGCTTAAAACAGCAAGATTTTAGATCCTGGTAATTCTCAAGGGCAGCTGTCCTCCATGTGATAGCCCAGACTTATAACTTCGTATCATAGCACCATTTGGGGGGGGGGGTTGGTGCAAGACCCCAGGGATTTATTTATATAAAATTTTGTATTCATTTTACATGTTTAGACTTGAGTCACCTTCAGGGTACTCTTCATTTGATGCAACACACTTACTGAGACACTTTTTCCACTGCTCAAAACAGTTTTTGAACTCATCAATTTTGATGTCTTTTAGTGCTTCTGCCATTTTTTGCTTCACTTATTCCACATTGGCAAAACGTTTCCCTTTGAGCACTTTTTCATACTGGAAAACAAAAAAAAGTCACTTGCGGTAAGATTGGGTAAATAGGGAGGGTGGGGCATGGGGGTCATGTCATTTTTGGTCAAAAACTGCTGAACACTCAGTGTGGTGTGGGCAAGTGCGCTCGTAAATCACCCACCATTAAATGAGCAAACTGTTGGAAAAGTCCTTCAAAAAATCTGCTGAAGGCAAATGCAGCATGCCAGCTGGTCCACTGATACAGATGGGTTCCTAGAACACTCACCTAGCAGAGCAAGCCTGTATTACAAGGGGCCCGCCCTCCAGAAGATAATTCCAGTTTTTGGGGGGTCACCCTCATATGCTTCTAAGACTACCTGAGAAAAATAAGACACTTTTATAAAATTTAATAATATCAATTAGTGCTTCTTCCCAGAACTGACACATTACCTCCATACACATTTCATTGCCAAAGTAAGTTATAGCACCACGAATAACCTTAATGGTCAAGAGAATGCAATTTCCTCTTATGCCCCAAAGCGTGAGAGCCAGACATTCTGGTGAGCAGCACTGATGTCTATCATAAAAGGGAACTTCCTGCTTCGATGATAAGGAATCTGAGATTCAGAGATGTTAACAACTTAGGCAAAAACACTGTCCCTTCTACAAGGTGTATTGGAATTCAAAACACCTAAATCTATATTCTTTCCATTGTGTTACTTTGCTTCACAATCACCTTTATATTATTTTTTATCCTCACTGAGTACACTTTTTTTTTCATTGCTTTGAGAGAGAGAGAAAGAGAGGGAAACATCAATTGGTTGTCTTCTTGACATGTCCCGAGTCGGGTATACACCCAGACTAGGGATTTGAACCCCTAGCCTAAGTACATGACCTGACAGGGAATCAAATCTGCGATGTTTTGGTCTACAGGATGATGCTCCAACCAAATGAACAACACTGTCCAGGGCCATACACCTTTATATTAATGCAACACACAGCACAAACATTTTCCAGCTAAATCAATGTACACAAAAGCATTATAAGCCATTCTATAGCCAGATAAACACAGATAAGTGGGCCAATTATTATAAAAAACTATCATAATCATGTACTTTGGGATGAGTTGTTTTTATTTATTGATGCTGAAATGAAATCTTTTCAACTTTGCAGTGCTGGTATAGTTTTCATTTGTTTTGGTTTTGTTTTCTAAGGGATTTTAGCACTCATGTGTCCTGAAGAAACCTCCGTTGTGCTCTTCCAGCACAGGAAAATCCATGGTGTGCAGTTCAAAGAAGGAGCACCAATGAGGCTACGAACATCACCCAGCTTCAGAGAAGCCTCCTCCTCATTTGAACATGGTCTATGGAGCAGTGCAGAGAGTAGCTCGAAGGGACTAGTTGGGTTAGTAAAGTAAGTACCTTGGTTACCCATTAAATTTGCCTTTGTAAATAGAGTGCAGTGAGTTTCTCTTTGATCTTGTGAAGACAGTTCAACATGCTACACATAGCACAGAGATGAAAGTAGACAAGGCTGCTTAAAATGAAATACACCACTGAGTGATGTAAAGCTTTCAAGCTCTTTTGAACTAAAGCAGAAGTAATCTGGTAAGTAGTGTTTTTGCTTTGCAGTATTTTCACTGGGCGTTTGGCATTAATTTCAGGTTATTTTTTTTATTAATATGGATAGACAATGGACCCTACAGGGAAAATGTTAGAGCACTAGGCATAAACGTGATCAATGATTTATGATAGGCTGTGTATACCTGTTTCTATTTCCTGAAAAAATATATCTAGCTTTCATATTATTTCACCAAGAGCCCCTTGTCACTCTTCTCTGGCCAGGACATTCAATTTTTAAAATTTATTAGAAATGCCTCTATATCCTTACATTTTATCTTCTCCTAGCTGGTTGCATGACTTGTTTTTTATTGGTAGAAGATGGTGCATTAAAAATAGAAAATAGGACAAGTTAGATTGCTGTATTTTCCATTTTAATGACACACTTTATAGCTTCCGATAGATTTCTTCTGGTGCACTTTCCTCCTCAAATGTCAAGTTTTATCCTAGTTTTTAAGAAATTCAGGCCATGGTTTTGCTAATATTTAGCTTATATTCAGAGAGCTGGTATTTTAATAGAGGTCTCAAATGCAGGAAAATGAATAGGGATTGGAGGAATTTGGGACATGGGTAATAGATGGGGTGTAAGAAGTGGCTAGAACAGTGGGCAGCAATAGGCTTCCACTGGCATTCTCATCACCTGGTTGGAAAGCTGACCCTGGTTGAAAGATAGTGATAATATGTACAATAATTCTTTCTCCTGCTTAGTGGCAGTTTGATTTCATTGTCTTTCTGAAAGGTTGTTGAATAAATCTTATTTTTTAAAAATCCTAGATTACCTATAAAGTTTGGGCTTCCAGTATTCACATGACAGCATTTTTCTTTGACAATGAAAAAAGCTACCTATTTTTCAACTGGGTCATTGTTCTAACCTCATTTCCTCCATTTTCTTCTTCTCACAGGAGGAGAAATATCTTATCTAATATGCAAAATTTGGAAGAGACCTATCACTCTCTGCCCTCCATCCACCTCTGTTTCTTTCCTCTCTTTGTAAACCAGCCTTCCCACAGGGTGCATACATTTTCATCTCTCCACTTCCTTGTAGTCAGGAGCTTGACTGGGGGGCGGGTGGGAACTGTAACTGAGCAGCTGTACCAATGACAATGTCCATTGGTATAATTCAGTGGAGAAATATTATCAAGTGCTCTTAGTTGCAAGCTGTGTCTCTAATCTAGCCTTCCTCAGTAATAAAGCTGACATTTGGAGCTCCATCTGTCTGACTCCATATTTGCCTTATAGTTAGTACAAAGCTTATAGGTAGGAAGGGATGTTATCTACGAGGCTGCTGTATATCTGATCACCCCATGCTGGTGTCATTAATTATCCAAATCATATATGTCATTCCTCTTGTCCTCATTCCATACTCACCAAGCAACCTTCAGATGATAACTTGTCTCTTTACAAAACTTGTTTGTATGAAAATAATGTGCACACCAAAAGTTTTTAAGGGCCTGGATTTCTTACCAGAAAAAGTTGTATTTCTTTGTATAAATTAAAATATTGGCATGTTGTTTTGGTATTCTACTTTGTAAGCCTGTTTGTTAATGTTCATTTGCCCTTAAGAGTTGAATCTGTCAATAGAATGACCTTGGAAATTTTGAGCAAAATAGTCAGACAAAGCTCCAAGACATTTCAGAATTCAATCCAATATGGTTTTAATGCTAGGATGGGTTAAATGCTTTAATTAATGTGAGAAAATTCAAATGCCTTATATTTAAGTACTTTATTGCCTAGATGTAAGTACATTTACTTATCTTAATAACTAAGAGAGCAGAGTGGAGGAAAACAAAATCCAATTAAGGGGTATGGCTACCAGGGTCAAGACAGTGTAGTAGGTAAACACGGTTTGCCTCCTTGAACAACCACACCAAAATTACAACAAAACTACAGAACAACCATCACTCAGAACCATCAGAAATTGAGTTCAATGGAAGTCCAACAACTCTGACACTAAAGAAACCACAACCACCCAGACTGGTAGGAGACACAGAGATGCATGGACATGGAAAGGGCTGGTCTCTCACCTACGTATGGTGGATAAAGATCTGCTGGTCTCTCACCCATGTATGGTAGATAAAGATCTGGGAGGGATATCTTGGGAGCAAGGGGTCCCAGGCCCATACCATGCCCCCCTAGCCAGGGTTCCAGCCAGGAAGATAAGCTCCATAACTTATGCAGTTAAAACCAGTGGGGTTTGAGTCAGTGAAAGGAACTAGTGAAGTTCCAAGCAGTTCCTCTTAAAGGGTCCACAAACAGACTTAATCAGACTTACTTCTTCTGTGCTCCAGCATCAGAGCAGAAGCTTGAAGAGGATCAGTGGTATAATGGGTGGAATTGAAGTGTCTGGCATCAGAGCAAGAGCTGGGGGATAGCTTTCTCCCAGACAGAAAGTAGGGCAGAGGCCATTGTTCCTTTTCTGAGCCCACCCCACACAGAGCCACAGATCTGGCAAGTGGGTTCCAGATCTGAGACTCACGACCTGACTCACATGGTTTGCTCCACCTCAGGGAAGCCATGAGGCCCTGCCCCACCCAACTTATGGCCCACCCAAGCTGTTAACAGTAGCTTTTCCATATAAATGACCAGTCCAGAGTCAGGCTTCACATTTTCCTAAATCCTCTCAAATAAACAACAACCAGCCTCAGTGAACCCTGAGCCCCTATACCCCTAACTAAGTGACCCCAGGCCTGGCACTAGCCGCAACCAGCTTTGGGTCACAGTTTGGTTTCACCTGGGAACCTCCAAGCCCCACACAAGTATCAACCATCTCAGATTGCTTTGTAGTTCATGCTGGGTGGTCAAGGGCAGAACACATGTGGTGGCTGATGCTGGGAAACTCCAGAGCCTGTGCACTCAGTGGACAACTACAGACCATGTCAGAATATAACCACCCTGCTCATGCACAGCTGATCCTCCACAGGGGGCAGAGATTGGTGGTCAGTGGTCATAGCGAGTCCTTGCAGCTGACCGGTCTACGTAAATCCTCTCCATTGACCTGCCAACAGTGATCAAGGCTCAACTACAAGAGGAGGGTGTACTCAGCCCACATGAAGGGAGTACCTCAATTACCCAGCTTGGGTGATAGGGGAGGCTGTGCCACTGGACCCTCCAGGATACCCATTACATCAGGCCATGCAGACAGGGAGTCATGTATCTACCTAATACATAGAAACAGACACAGGGAGACTGCCAAAATGAGGACACAAAGAAACATGGCCCACATGAAAGAACAGGTCAAAACTCCAGAAAAAGAACTAAAGAAAATAGAGATGAGCAATTTATCAGATGCACAATTCAAAACACTGGTTATAAGTATGCACAAGGAACTTAATGAACACCTCAACAGCATAAAAGAGACCAGGCAGAAATGAAGGATATAGTAATGGAAATAAAGAAAAATTTATCAGAAATCAACAGTAGAATGGATGAAGTCAAGAATCAAAGCAATGATATGGAATATAAGAAAACAAAAAACAACCAGTCAGAACAGCAAGAAAAAAAGAATCCAAAAAAAATGAGGATAGTGTAAGGAACCTCTGGGACAACTTCAAGCATATCAATATTCACATTATAGGGATATCAGAAGGAGAAGAGAAAGAGCAAGAAATTGGAAAACTATTTTAAAAGATAATAGAAGAAAATTTCCCTAACCAGATGGATGCAAACAACTCCACACCAAACATATCATAATTAAAATGCCAAAGGTTAAAGATAAAGAGAGAATCTTAAAAGCAGCAAGAGAAAAGTAGTTAGGTGCCTACAAGGGAGTTCCCATAAGACTGTCAGCTGATTTCTCAAAAGAAACTTTGCAGTCTAGAAGAGATTGGCAAGAAACATTCAAAGTCATGAAAAGCAGGGACATAGAGTCAAGATTGCTCTATGCATCAAAGCTATTAGTTAAAATCAAAGGGCAGATAAAGAGCTTCCCAGACAAAAAAAAAAAAAAAAACTAAAGGAGTTCATCACCACCAAACCATTATTATATGAAATGTTAAAGGTACTTATTTAAGGGAAAAAAAGATTAAAATTGTATACAATCAAATGCCAATAAACACATACCTATCAACAATTGAATCTAAAAAACAAACTAAGCTGACAAGAACAGAGACAGAATCATGGATATGGCAAGCATTTTGATGGTTGCCAGATGGAAGGGGTTTTGAGGGAATGGGGAAGAAGTGAGGGAATTAAGAAGTACAACTTGGTAGTAACAGAGTAGACATGGGGGCGTAAAGTACAGTATAGGAAATAGAGTAGCCAAGGAGCTTATACCATGACCCATGGACATGAACAAAAGGATGGGGATTGCCTTAAGGAGTGGGGGTTGCTGGGGGGGGAGCAAAGGGAGAAAAAGTGGGACAACTGTAACAGCATAATCAATACAATATAATTTAAAAAAAAAGAGGTATGGCTACCAGGGTGGGAGTTAGAGATTCTAACTTGACTTGAAAATTAGATAATGATGTGATTCACTTCTTTTTTTAATTCTTACCCATGAATATGTTTTTTATTGATTTCAGAGAGAGAGAAAGGGGGGGAGAGAGAGAGAGAGAGAGAGACAAACATCAAGGTGAGAGAGAAACACCCATCAGTTGCCTCCCATATGCACCCTGACTGGGAATGGAACATACAACTTAGGTGTGAGCCCTGACTAGGAATTGAACCCATGGCCTTTTGGTGTATGGGATGATGCTCCAACCAACCTAGCCACCCAGCCAGGGTATGATTCACTTCTGATGAATATCAGCCACATGAAGTTTTCTTCTTTTACTTTTCAAGTCCTTATTATAGTCTGCTGCAATCTATAGGGTTCAGTATGTTTCATCCCTGTTACAGGCAGGATTCAGTCTTCTTCTAGGAGTGCCTCAAGTTATTGAGAATTTGAGAAGTCAGCTCCAAAAATTATATAGGGGTATAACCCTTAATATTTTGTGAGGCAGGTCCTAGTTGGGTAGCTCAGTTGGTTAGAGTATAATTCCGATATAGCAAGGATCCCCTGTCAGGGCACATACAAGAAACAGCCAATGAATGCATGAGTAAGTAGAAAAACAAATCAATGTTTCTCTCTCTCTGTCTCTCCTCCCTCCCCACCTCCCTTTGAAATCAATACATTTAAAAAAATTGTGAGATGCTATGTTTTCTTTGTAGAAAAGAATTTTTCCACATCTGGGAAGATTAAAGTTAATCATAGAAATTTGTAAGATAACCAAAATGTAATGATATTTTTATATTAATTAATGTGTGCATTCTTGCTATATTAAGTATCTATAATGTATAAGAGACATGACTGTGTTAGAATAACAGGTCAACCTTGTAACACCATTTTAAAATGTCTAATTGAGAACTGGCTTAGAATTTTGTGTCTAGACTGAACATAATTAATTTCATGTATAATACCTGAGGATTTAAGAAAACTTGAAATGATTTTTAAAGTTTTGTTTATTAATTTTATAAGTATTGCTTCAATACTTGGGAAATGTTATTAGAAAATTTATGTATGCTTAGAAAATAATTGAGTATGTTAAATGTGTTAAATGTTTAAATACAATTTAAAATGTTAAAAGGAATTTAATTAACAAGGTTTATAACTGGTTTCAGATAGTAATTAAAGGCTACCTTAAAACTAATTGAAAATTTGCTAGTTTTACAATGGTATAATAAGGTTTATAATATGAATTGAAAACTATAAAGAACTAACTTTATTTTTTACTTCTAACTGTAATAAATTGAATATTTGAAAACAATCTATAAATAACTTTTTTGCATAAAAACCAGTCTGGACAAACCAAATCGCTCACTTAATAGGAATCACTTTCAGTATCAGGCACAATTCAGGCTTCTGATATCAAAGAGTTGAGGCCAGCATGTGGGTTAGATAACTTGATAAATTCACGAGAGAAGGCCAACCTAGGATGGCCCTTTGGGAGACAGGCAACTGACCTTCCACATAGAGCATCCTGACCACATGATTGGCAACTCCCTTCCTTTTTTGCAACTTCTACAACTTTTTAGTGCTTTATTAAAATGTTATTTCCCTAAAGTACTGAATATTTAAAATATAACTATCATTGAGATTAAAGAAAACACTTTAGTAATCACATTTTAATGGGCCTGAAGCAAGTTTGCTCTGGTAATAATGCAAATAGGCTTATAATTTTAATAACAGAGTTTACCTAAATTCTTAAATGACTTCATGAGTTTGTGCTTCAAAAAAGCTTTTCTCCCTTCTCTAGGACCTAGTACGGTGCATAAATAGATCATTATTTATCAATGGCAAGAGATTTTGGGAACCAGACAGATCTAGTAGGTTTGAATTATAATTCTGGCTTGCAGTAGTCTGAGTCCTTGAGCAAGATATTCAACTTCTTAATTTTCTCATTTGTTAATTGGGAATTAATAAAACACCATATATAGTTACTGTAAAGCTTAGAAATATTATATAAAGAGAGTTGGTACACAACTGGTGCTCAATAAATGATATGGTTCTTATGGGTAGTGTGAAAACAAGGCTGTGTATGTGTTGGTGTGTGACAAAGGGTTAATTTCTGCAGCGGGTTGAGTGTGTGTGCATGTGTATGTGGGGAAAAAGGAGCAGCTGCCTGGACAATGTGCTGCTGCAGTGAATCGTGGCTGCCTGCCAAGTGGAGGCTCCAAAGACCCTCGTGCTATGTTAGGCCATGATCTCCATAGTGTAAATGATACCCTGCAAGAACTCTAACTCCAGACTTCATGGGGTTGAAGACCTAGCATCATACAATCTCCCAGAGATAACAGATCCTTTTCCCTGATTGGAGTGGGAGAAATCCTTAAACCCAACAATTGTCCATATAGATTTCAAGTTGCCTACCTAATTACTTAAGGTTTCCTTCATTTACCAGCTGCATGCCCATGTGTTAGTTTTGCTCATACAGCCAGTGGATGCTTGGGTTTTTTTCCTCTCCTGATTATTTGAGACAAAATATCAAAAGGTTGTCTTTTATGTGCTTTTGTGGTGGATGAGATTCTGAAAGTGGCATTTTATATCAGGCTATAACTGTAAACAATTTTAAAGAAATCAAATACAATGACCAAGGGGGAAGAGAGAGAGAGGGATCTAAGATGCTGACAATATTTGGAGGATAAAAGACTGAAGAATTTTTAGAGAGCTATATAAAAGGGAAAAGATCTCTTCCATTGACAACCTTACTGAATTTCACTACTTTTCAATGAAGTCTTTGCACATCTAAGGACGCCTTTTTAATGGAATAACAGAGACGGGATCTAATGAATAACAGAAGAAAACTAATGACCAGTTCCATGAAGTAAAGAATATTGAAGTCAAATATTTCACTATCATCCCAAACACACTATGTTGATACCTTCTGTTTGATATGCCGAAAGTCAAAATTGTCCAGTTGACAAACTCTTTCATTTAACTCCTTCCAAGCTAGCCCGGAGGAAACTGAATCTTACAGGTATTAAAATATGTGCCAATTAACTAAGTTTAAATTGACTTCAAGAGTAAGTTACACTTCTTATTATGATGTAGATTTTAATTGGGTAAAACAATGACTTTTACTGTATTATTTTAGAGAAGTTCATTTGAACTTGAAAGATGTGTTTACAGAATGCATATAGAACATTCTTCGACACTGAGGAGAAAAGCAATGTAGACTGCTTTTGAGGAGGTTACAGTATAGTAGAGAATATAAACTGACAAATCACTATGACACAATTTCCTTGATGAAAGACATCGCATAAGGTGGTATGGGGGCATCAATGAAGAGCACTTAATTCAGCTGAGGCTGCCAAAGAGTCCGGTGTTAGGCCTACGGCGTTGGAAACGCCAGTGAGTGTCTATAGAAACCTGATGCATTGTTCTGTACGTGTGGAACAAGGAAAGGCTTAGCTGGAGCTCTAGGAACTATTCATAAATATGAAAACATTAAATGTTTCTGAGAAACATTTGTCACTCATGCTTAAATGCCCTGTCATTCCTTGAGATTAATTCCAAGTTCAAACGAAAATGCAGTTTAAATATACATGTTATTTAGGGGAGCCTAGGAATTGACAAAAAAAGTATTTTGATGATAGATTTGGTCAGGAAAATATTGAGAGAAAGTAAAGTCTCAGGAGAGTATAATTTCTAAGTTGCAAAGTTTTTTCAACTTTCATTTTTAATTTAATTTTTCATTTATTTTAATGTTTCATTTCATTTAATTTTAATATTTTACAAAGAACCTTGTGAGTAATCTCTATAACACTACATATTAATAAAAATCAATTAAGTTGTAAAATTATGAAAGTAATACTAATTTTGTCATAAAATTAGTATAAAAGGGTCCAAATGAGAAACTAATTTTCTTGCCCAGGATGGATTTGACGTAGGTTTTGCGGCAGAATTGCTAGAACTTCCTATTAGAGTGAACACAGGTATGAGGAAAGATGAATAGAGGTAAGAGAAAGGGATGAATCATGGATGAAATCTAGGTTTCGGGTTTAAAAATGAATGAAAGGTGATTCCACTTACTAATTGAGAAGTGGTGTTGTTCTGTATTGCTAGGAGTTCCATTCTGCACACACAAAATCTGAGATATCCTGCAGGTTGGATACCAGAATCTGGAGTTCCTAGAAAAGGGAGTCTGGACTAGAAATGTTCTTACTTGTAAGTGTCAAGATATAAATGTAATTTAAAGCCTGAGAACTAATTGAGATTGTATGAGGAAGGAAGAGACTGTTGGAGGGAAAGAAAAGAAAGAAAAACAACTAAAAGCGACAGAATGGCTCAGGAAATGCAGCTGCTTCCCATTCCATCACTTCCCAGCACCCTGCAGGGAGAAAGAGCTCTTGAAATTAATCCCACTGTCTCTTTCCTGGGTTAACTTGGTGGAGCAGGGACATATATGAAAGCCTTAAATAGAAGCAGCTGCCGACTCTTCTGGGTAGTAATTTGATGACTATTTATTTAACTTCACTGGAATAATTTTGTTGAGTAGATGGAATAGTTTAAAGTATTCTTATACTGCTTCTATATACCATTATGTCTTACCACTTTTTTAAAATTGCATGCGTAGATTTACAGAAGAGCATTTACAGGTACACTTGAGATGTTCTTAGGGTCTGAAAGACCTAGATATGCCCTATGTTTGGTGTGCATTAGTCCAATGAGCAAATAGTGTTAAAATTCCAAAGCACTATATACCTGTTAATGAGGAAAGATCCTTTCCATTTGTACTTTCCACATTGTAATTAAATAAGCTAAAATTATATTGACAATTTAAATATATTATGTTTGTGATAGTGATTTTTTGGTTGGAGGTTAATGGAAAGCAATAATTTAACAGAGCAATGAGAGTTTAAAAATTATTATTTTATAAACTAAAAACATTTTCTTTCATTCTCCTTATTTAGCCTGTAAGCATGGGCACTTTTTTTCTCCTTTTCTTTATTGTTTTCTTAAGGAATGAAAGAGATGAAAGTCTAAAGCATCTCTGTTATGGTCTGCACTGAGGTTACTAAGTTAAAAAACAAGTTCAGCAAGTTTTAAAGAATAGAACTGTTAGTTAAGTAGAAGGCAAATATTTTCATTAGTGCTGAGTGGAAAAGCGAAAGTTTCATGTGACACCAATGTTCTACCACTTCTCACCCCAAGCCCTTTTAATTCAGAGAAGAGGGAGAAAAAAAATGATTAATTTGAAATGAGCAGAGTTTACATCAGCAAAATAGCACTTCTGTACTTTTTTGTGTGAAATAGAAATTCAAACAATTATTTTGGATGTGATTTTGACTAGGGTAGAACAAGTGAGGTAATAACTAAAAAAAACGTTGAATGTAGTAAGGAAGATTGGAAAGGAAGTACATTGGAATAGCCCACCCCATTGTGACCATGGGGAGATCAGACAGATTTCACCTCCTGAAATCATCTCACACCTAGATGGTGCCCTGAAGGCTTTATTTACCTCCTGGAAGAGATGTGATTTCTGAAACAAGGCCTCTGGAACAGAGAGGAATCTCTCTCAACAGTGAAAAGGGTCTGAGAGCACAGGCATTCCATTGTAGACCTGTGAAAGTAATTATCAGTGCAGAGTTGATTTCTGTTATTTGTGGTACTTCCCATCCAGCTCCAAAGGAAGTTTGCCCCAGAAAGTTAATCAAGAGCTCACATGAAAAATTTGTGCAGGAAAATACCGGGATGCTGAATCATTCAGAACTGTTGTTACACTGGCTGGAAGAGGACCAGTTCACCTGCCCCCCCCCCAACGCCCCCACTTACACACCCTTCCTCTGCAACCAAGGGAGGAGGGGAAAAGACCGTGGGAAGAAAGGAGGCAATGCAGTCATGCAATGATTTGCTGACATCACCAGGAACAACAGGAGACCTGAAATGAAGGTCAACAGTGACAACGGAAGTTGAGTCACTATATTGGCAGCTGTTTCTGTAGAACCAATTTCTAATGATACTTAGAGATTGGTATGAACATTGTTGAAGGAGAGTCTAAAAGGCTGCAGTTTAAAAAAACCCCACAAAACTATGGTTATGATATTACCTCTCTCGCCTACAAACATATTCTCTCATGCTGCTAAAAGCTGGCAGCACATGTTTTATTACAACATTATACTAAAAATGTGTGCTGCCATTATGGTCCAGGCACCAAGAGTACATGTTGCAAAGTGTTGGAACAGATACTGGAGATCATTGCTTCTTTTCAATGGAGAATCTCAGATGTACTTGTTATTAATTACTGCTGTATGAATTATCTTGCGAAGACTGTGAGTCATAAAATCACATAATACTCTTATATTTATCCTGAAAATAAAATAGTAATAGGATAAGTGCATCATGATTTATGGCCTTGAATATGAATTAAGAGAGGGAATTAGTAGCTACCAATTAGCATAAATTTACCAAGTCAATTATGCCTATTATGAATGTCCAATGTGTGAAAAATTACAGGACTAAGTATGAGTGTGGATACATAATACAATTGTATATTTTAATCACAGCCATCTTCAGACCTGAAAGGCAAAAGAAGATTAAGAAAGAAAGCAAACTTAGCATCTTTAATGCTTAGATATATCTAAGACATGAGTATTTGATTTATATAACATGAGCACCTTATCTGAAACTCTTTTAGAAACAGAATTTTTAACCAAAGATAATATGTAAACAACTAATATTATAAACCTAACTTTGAACTTTAACAATTGAACTGTGAACTGTCACAATGGCATCAAAACATTGAACTGTTGTTGTTGATAGAATTGAAGCACATTCCCCATCTCAGTACTGAATCTGTAGATTTAAGAAAAGGATGTTAGGTCATGAATATTTTGCTCCTAAAAAAATTTCTATGGGTAGCAATTTTTGTCATAACTAAAAAGGACAGAATGTTAAATATTTGATTGAATTGCTTGAAGTTATAATCATATTAAAATTTAATAACAAGGAATGGGAGAGATTAAAAACTCTTTCTTATCTTTCCAGATGGAGAGCCACTAGACAAGTTTAGGCTTCCTGGCTCAGGAAAAATCTAGATTAGAACCTCAGTCTTTTGCTTCCCTCATCGGTCATTTCACTTACTGTACAGGCTTGAAGTAGCTCAGCTACAAAATTAAACTTGATCTGCTAAAAGGAAAATTCCCTTCAAATATTTTTTCAAGGTCTTTTTTTTCCAAAAGGCGATTTCAGAAATACTTTCATGATCACAGGCCACTGATCACAGAATTTAACTACATAGATGAGTAAAAATCAACACACCTGTGCACACACACATAATCCTTATGGTTAAATCCTATACAACACAGACAGCACAAAGTCCTTACACTAAATAGCATGGATTTTTCTAAACTCTCATTAGAATGTATTTCCTCTGACTGTGAGTTCTGTTCTATCATCTCAGTCCTCCTGATTTTCTGCCCAGAATAGATTAGAAAATTTGTTCCTTTGCTTTTGACAGAAAACAAACAGGGAGCAGGGAAGGGGAAAGCTGTGTAGCTTGATGGAAGCACACTCTGCTGACCAGCAACACTAACAAACAGGCCAGTAAACCCTGACTATGGTGAGGAGGCAGACTAGCGTGTTACAAACTCACTCAGTGGGAAAACTAATACCCTGCCTACTTCTGTGAGCTGTGAGATCAACCCTGAAAAGAGATGTTAATGTATTCGTTGTTAAAATTCAAGCATGTTTATAGGCAGACCAAAAACAAAGATACAAAATCCATACAAATCCCTTCAGGTCAATGTAGGAAAGGTCTGGGGACAGTGATCCCAGCCCTAGGCCTTGAGTACATGTCTGAAGGGTCAAGGAAGACTGACTTAGTTCTTGCAGGTTGCAGTATCCTAGGAATTCCAACACCCTGGGTGTGTGTGCGTGTGCATGTGTGTGTGTGTGTGTGTGTGTTGGAGGGTGATCATGGTGTATGTGTTGGGAGGATGGTACTGAGGTCCACAACATCATGAAAATTCAAAGTTAAGCAGGTTGTACCATGTGGTGGTTTAAGGATTCAGACATAACAGGTCCCCAAAAAGTAAGATAGTAAATCAAATATGGCGAACAAGATATAGATTCTGCAGGGAGGGGTTAGGAATAGTATTAGGACATAACCAGAAGATTGGGTTTGGGGAAAGATTTCTGATTCTAAATCAGATTTCAAATTTGAATGTTAGGTAGGGAAAGCAGAGGTAGAGCCCATGGTTAGTGCTGGATGGAGAGACCAATGTATACAGGCTGCAGTGGGGGGCAAAGGGATTCTTGGAAGCCAATAGGCTTGTTCTTCTTGTTCTACCATCTGCACTGCAACATGAAGGTTGTTCCAGCGCCAGAGTGTGGCTGAACATGCAAGAGAAGAGCATGAGGAATTCAGCAAGTAACTGCTAAGGAACATAAGCGCTGCTGTCATCTTTGATGAGGCAGGCTTGTGGAATCTCCCTCCCTTCCCTTTCCTCCTCCCCTCTACCTTCCCTTTCCTTCCCTCCCTCCTTTCTCTCCTCCCCTCCTTCCTTTCCTTTCCTTCCTTTCTTCCTTCTCTCTCCCTTCTTTCCTTCCTTTCCTTTTTCCCCTTCCTTCCTTCACTCCTTTCTTCCTTCCTCCCTCCTTTCTCTCTTCCTTTGTTTTTCATACAATTATTACTTTATCACCTATAGTCATTTCCTTAGGTCATTTCAGCCTTGCTCCCACCCACTCTTTTGTGCTATTATTGGCAAATATACTATTTATGTTTCTATATTATAGTATTTATGTTTCTATGTTATAGATCCACAATACATTATATATAATACATATATGTAAATATATATCATTTTATATATATATAATGTATTTATATGAATGTAAATATAAAATGCAATATTGGGTCTGGAACATACAGAAATATGTGGTTCTTATTTATAACATATCTTTTTATTGATATATCCACGTGCTGTGACTTGCCATCACACCTTCCTTTACTCTTTACTCATACTGCTCTTTGTGCTGTGAAAGTATTTATAATGGCTATTTTGAAATATCTTTTTGTTAGATACAATATCAGGTCACTGTCACAGGCAGTCTCTGTTGTCAGCTTTTTTCTGGTATACGAGTCATACTGTGTCTTTTCAGGCCTCAACTTTATTTTGTTGGAAACTAGATGTTTTAGATAATGTATTGCAACAACTCTAGGTACTGGTCACTGGTCCTCCTTTGGGACTTGTTTCTGTGTTTGTTTGGCGATTAGATAGATTATTTCACTAAAATCTATTTCCCCCATGGTGTTAAGCTTCTGATGTTGTTGCTCAGAGGGGCACAGCTTTGAGGACACCACAGCCACCAGGGTGACAGTGTCTACTAGGAGGGCTCTTTCCCACTCTTCCCCTGACTGCAGCCAGCTGGTAAACTCCACTAACTTCCTGCTGCTTCTCACATTGTTTTCAACAATGCCCCATGGTATATATTCCTCTACAAACTAATCGAATCAAAATATGTCTTCAAAACAAGCTGAGTATTTCTGAGGTTAGTGTTTGATATTTTTTCAGAGCCCAGAATGACTCCTCCCAGCTATCTTAACCCCAGGTTCTCTTCTGATGCACCATCTACAGTCTGGGTTGTGCAGCTCCCTGAGATCCATGAAACTCTTCCCCCTTGCCTTGCACCAAAATTTCTCGTAGTGAGAAAATTGTGTAAAAGCTGAAACCTCTGGGACATAGTTTGAGAGGAGAATATAAAACAAAAAAGGTAACTATGTGGTCTGCATAAGAAGTTATCAGGAATCTGGGGTTGGAGTATAAGAAGGAAGAGAGAACAGAGAAGGTGGTGGGTGGGAGAGTGGTCAACGTGGATGCTTCAGGGAAAGACAACTGGGAGGCAAGTACGATACAGTACCCAGAGGTTTTCTAATACAGTTATACTTCTATACTCATTAGTTTCAGAAGTCATCAAACCCTGTACTTGTTGAATTTTGGTGAGAAAAATAAGTGTTCACTGTTTGGCGCTTGCTCAGGACTAGTCGTACTTGCTAGAACTTGTATGAGTCATGACGCCATTCCACAAGAGAAAAATGCTTCATCGCTCGTCACTACTTGGTACTCGTTGGTTTCAGAATTCCTCATGAGTTCTGGAATGGACTATCAATGAGTAGCGAGGTACCACTGTCTTTTTTTTTTTTTGAGTTACATATAATGCTGCTATGGAAATCCCTTCAGATGTCATGAGACTTCAGTCAAAGGCAACTATGAATGTCCACTTAATACTTTGAGAGGAAACAAATCTTTCCTAAAGGTGGTCACATTCAGAGAAAAAAATAGCATGCACGAAATGACAAAATGGTCCCTAAATTGATTCAGAACTCTAGAAGAATTGTTTCCCCTCTCTCCCTATCCCAAGAATCTCCTGCAAGAAGATTACAAGGGGAAAACAAGTTTATCTGCTGTTTTTGGAAGAGAGGCTTGGCCTATTCTATTTAAACCTCAAAGGACAGTGTGACTCCAGCTAAATTTAGGCCACTCATATATTACGTAATACTCATGACCACTTCAGGAGGTAGGTATGCAGATAAGAAAACAGTGGCTTACAGAGGTGAGGAGGTGAGGTCATTTGTCCATTATCACATTACTAGCAAGTGGTGAAGACAGCATTCAAATCTAGATCTGACTTCGGAATCCTTGATTGTTGTTATGTCAAAATCTGTCAGTGGCTACCATTGCTTCTGAATAAAGTGCAACTTTCTCAGCCTGGCATTTATGATCTTCTTTAGTCTGGAAACAACAATTTTTTCTTAACATTAGGATCCTTAAAACTAGGGTGTAGTGGAATTTCTCTGGGACTGTGTTTCGTGTTCTAGAATCTTGTTTTTCTATGAACCTGCCTTCACCTTCCTGGACCAACCTCACCAACTAAGCTTTGGACAGAGTGGTTAAATCACCTTGACACAGAGCGAGTATTTTCTTGCTTTTCATGGTTTTTTTTTTTTTTCTGCTCCTCCTATGACATTGAGTTCTGTCTGCCTGCCAGAGCACCTGCCTGTCACCCTTTGCTGGGCCTCTCTGATGCTGCCATCTGTCTTCCTGCTGAGATTTCCACCTCACACTTGCCAACACATTCCCCTCATACCTGGTTCTGCTTGACTGCTTGAATTTACATAGCCTTTTGATGGCTCTTCACTCAAATTCCAGTCACATCCTAATTGATTGGTCTAGTTTTTAGGTTCTGGCTATCCTTGTCTGCTCCCACAACAGAATGAGGCATGTTTGTGAAACTTTGGATGTGTAACAAACGTGATTATTTCACTAGATGGTTGGCAGTACTGATGTGAACAGAGTGAAGGTTGTGGAGGGGATGGAAGGGAAATGGTTTATAACATCCTTTGCACAGTGCAAGTTGGGAACAATAAAAAAATTCAGAAAGGAGAGAGTAAACTTAAGTAACATAAGTTTTTGGTTGTTGTATTTTTAGTTTTTATGTCTGAAGTAAGAAATAGCTGCTGGGACTTGGTTAATTAACTTAACATATGGTCAGCCTTGCAGCCCAAACTGGCTGCTGCCACATTTCAGGCCACCTTCCCTGAAGTGAGAACCAACTCATTTCCACATTGACAGACTTGGAAAGTTTCCTCCATGTGACCCAGAGCTAAGGTGACAGTGACTCATAATTCACCATTAATATAAAACTCCCACCAGAAAACATATAATTTAATTCCTACTAGTCATTTTGGAACATATGCATACGTTTTCTAAACCAAACATATTACATCCCAAGCCTTTTCTCTAGTCATATAGAGTAATTTTACTGACAAAGCTAAGAAATTCATTAAAATAACAGAAATGCTTGTAAGTTATTAATACTAACTATATGAGTTATACATGGATGTCTTATGTCCCTGACATAATATCTCTTCCTTCATTTCTGTGAACAGTAATCATTAATAGTACTTTGTAAGAAAGAATACTGGCAATACAAAGACAATAAAACATAATGGCAATTGTTAGTTTTTTGCAATGAAAAAAATGTAGCATCATCACTGGAATAAAGCAGGAACACTAGCTTTATTTTTTGATTCATCAGTCAATCATTATGCAGTCACAGCATGAAATACAAAATGAAAATTCACTACATTCTGGTCTGCCATATATGGTTATGGCTAATACACATGCACACAAATATGACATAAGAATAGAGAGGTTGCAGTGGTAAAACTTTGATAAAGGTTGAATTATAACCACATAATCACAATTGTTTTTGTACATAAAATGCTTGGTTTATATGTGGTAAGATGAAGACACGTGAGCTTGGATTAGCTAATCGAAAAAATTTTTTAAATATTTTGCTGGTGTGAATAAATGAACTTGCTATTAATGTGCTGTTAAATAACTTGGAAGTTTTAAAACACAGCAAGTGATTTGAAGGGGCAGCAGATGATGACAAATAGCAATATTCATGATAACTATTGGTTTTTCTTTCTCCTAGTTGTACTGTGGCCATGACAAGAAGCTGATGGAGTAACATAATGAAATAACTCCTGAGGGATCTAAGAAAACTAAGGTTTGACAGTTGTTTGTAAATGGAGCATATATTCCTTCCTTTTCTTTACAGTTTGTTTCAAAGAGCTGTAAGTTAAGACTTTCTGCTGAGAGAGAGTTCTTGCTTTCTCAAGAGTATATGTGCGAATGGAGTTGTAAATTCTTTGAGAGTCAAAATTATTTTAGAACTTTTGGTATGTCCTAGCACAGTTCTCAGTTTGTAGTAATGTTATGGGAGAAACTCAGTTCTTCTTGCCAACGCAGTAAGGAATTATAGATCAGCAAGCCTATTGGTGAGCAGGCAAAGTTTATTCTAAGTCCTAATGGGAAAGCAAAAGCAAGGGTGGGAAGAGGCCAGGTCGCCTGGTGCCAGGTGGCCAGTAAAAGAGGGTGGCCAGAGGCCAGGTTTCCAAGGTCTCCACCCCCACCGCATGACAAGAGAGCCAGAAGAACAAGTCTTTTGTTCTGAGGACTTATGTAGTCGGGGGGGTAGGAGTGAAGAAGCTTATATGTTTATTGATGAGTAATAGTGGTGCCAGTTTTCCCCCAGGGAGACATGACTACCCAAACATACTATGTGTTGGGATCTGTTAACCTGAATCCTTAACTTGCTTTGTATTCTATTTGTTTATTTTGCATATATGATGGGAGGCAGTAATTAACCAAAGTTGTTGTAAGGGATTTTTCTTTGGTCACTGTGGACCCCCACCCCTTCCCCCTTCCAGGCCTTGGGATGAATACACAGTCTCAAGGTTTTCCTTTTCCCGGCTAGTGGAGATGATACACACAAACTTTTGAGGGCTCCCCCTCCACTGCACTATCATAGTTTTGCTGGTGTTGTTCAGAATGCATGGCAATCTTATCAAACCAGGCTCAGGACTGATGGGTCAATGGGTGACATATGTCTTCTTTGCTTTTAGCCTTGTATTTAGTTCTTTATTAGATTGTAATGATGATGGTCCTGTCTTTATTTTCCCTCTGGTCACTCATTCCTAGCTGCTCTGTAATAGTAACAATTCAATAAATATTTGTTGAATAGGACTGGATTATTTGCACCAATGTCAGCTGGTGAAATGAGTTCAAATTTTGTACAGAGGCTGGATTTGGATAAACTTTAACTAGAAAGGGTACTAGGGGATTTCTATTAGGTTCTGTTTTGAGCAATCTTTTAATCAATAGTATTGTGTACAAATGCAGATGAAATGCAGGAGGTAAGCTTTTGGCATGGGATGGAAGCAATGTGATCTGAGTTTTCTGAGGGTGTTTTGCTGTTCCAGTAGGTTCTTGCTTCAGTGGTTTTTGAGTAACAAGGGTGTTTGCTGAGCAGTGTCACAGAAGTAGTTGGCTCAGAGCTGGGTTGTTTTAGCAGGCAGTAGGAGAGAAGATGGTAGCATCCATACCTTTCTACACCCCAGAACTCAAACAAAATTCTGGTTGTGTTACTCCAGGCATAGGCACTGTAGACCCACATTCCTTGCCAGAATTGCTGCAGATGTGAGTATGTGATGGGGTTCCAGCTAATAAATCATAAGGAATAACCTGTTGTAATACTTATAGGAGTGGTATTCTTGATTCTAAGGGAGACCCACAAAAAGAATCATTTTTTT
>PVIA01014602.1:0-26328 GCA_004024845.1 Tonatia bakeri
CACAACTTGTCTAATATTTAAACACATTCTTTTTTCAACCGTTGTTCAAGGTCATGAATGATTAATCACATGATGAATGCTAGTTGCTGAAAATTATACCCATAGACTCATGGAACGCCAAGGCTGAAAAGAAACACTTCAGTGATTTTTTAGTTGAGTGGTTCCAATGTTTTATATTTTACAGATCATTATTTAAAAATAAAAATATACTTAAGTTTAGCAATTTTTTATTTTACCTGAAAAATTAACATTTGGGATATTGTTTGTCATTTCTTCATAAATATTTTGTAAAAGCAGGTCTTGAGGTAATGTTCTTAGAATTAAAAACAAAAAAATATAAAATTTCTTAATGAAATTTTAATATCTTTTCATTTTTATAATTTTATTTAGATATGATTAACTGTTTAGAAAATCTTATCTATGCCTATTTTCAAAATAGGACCATGAATGAAATGTAACTTATTCATATTCCCTTGACCACTGCATCCAAGGTTTGGAATTAAAGGCCAAGTCATTAAATTCTTTGATGAGAGTATTCTGATGTCACAGAATAAGGACAAAAGAGAAGAAAACAAAAGAAAATAATTTTGCTATTTTTACCAATTTTGTATTTAATACTTGAATGGCCACCTTGTAAATGGTATTGCGTGACTTTTTTTTTAAATTTGGGTGGACAATAATTCAAAGTACAATTAATTTCTTGAAAAAGACTCTTTTAAATGCATAGCATATAGATATTTCAAGAGAAGAGATCAGAATAGCAAAAGGTTGGAGGTTAAGTATTTTGTGACCTTTGCAGCATACAGTAAATGTACTAATTGAGTGTATTTTTTTCAAGTTGTTACTATTTCTAAGTACAGGTGTTTTCATCCTCTCTGAAGAACTTCTCTAGCTGTCTCTCACTTATAAAACATCTTATTTCTAAAATAAATTAAAATTGAAACTTGATTGGATAAAAGGAGCATTCTTCCTTTGAAGGCAATCCCTAGAAATGTCAAGAAAAGGAATTCTAAATCTTAACATAGACATTTCTATTACACAGAAAAACATTTACTACGGTAATGTTTAACACATATCAAGTATACCTACATATGTTAATTCCTCTCTTTTAGCCTTAATTTTCTCATTTGTAAAATAGGAATAATAATACCTGCCAACTTTTCTGAAATAATAAAATGAATTACAGTTTATTAAGTGGTGTCAAACTAATATAGAGTTATTTACACTGAAAGAGAGGCTGCAGAGTCTAAAGTGAGGTCTTCTCAATAATCTTTCTTCAAAATTCACCTTCTAATCATCTTGTGTGGTTTGAATTTCTCTGCTACCTTCCAAGTACTAAAATTTAGAACAAACTTGAACTGGAACAATTTGGTAATACGTGCTTTTATTAGTCAATATGTGTAAATAATCCCAATGGGGGTGCATAAATACAGAATTGCAAACATGTTCTCAGGCATGAACGTGTGCTGTCGCAAAAGAAAACACCCTGCCAGGATCACTGTACAGTACAGACTTGGCAATGTCATTGCCAAAATAATTCCATATGCTACAGGGACAGTGGGGAAACTATACTTATTTTATAGAATACACCATCATTGCCTTTTATCCACTAAAAAATATCTAACATCTACTAAACCAGTAGAGTATATTCTATTGTTATTTTTCTGAAAATAGATTATAAAGAATTTAATATGGATTTGGCTAAAAGTAACACAGAACTTAGACAAATTATCTGTAGTGAGAAACCAGGAAAATTAGATTGAGATAAAGGTCCAAAGTGTAGAACATTTCAGAAATAGTTCTATAAATTAATACATTAAGCAGAATCTCCAATTGTACTTATTGCATTTGAGGGAACATAGGTCTCAAGCATGATAAAATACCAGAGGAGATTTCCAAGGACAATCCCACAACAAGCCTTGCAAGGTGCTCCTTCTGTTGGATGCTCCTCACTAGCGTCTTCAACTCTATGCAGGTGTTCTGTATGACTATGTACGGTAGACATCCTCTACTCTCCCTTCCACTTGTCTTTTTACATTACTTTATTGTATGTGTGTTGCAGAAAATAACACATGCAGGAGAGGTGGCGGAGCACAATTCTTTATTACACATGGGCTCAGGGGAAGAATCCAAATCCTGAGCCCAGTCTTTTGTCTCTCCGCAGTATTTATAGGTTTTAATCTATATACCAGAAACAGAACATCAGAAACAAGGCACAAGGCTGGTACAAAGATTTAGAGGTCCCAGGGTTCAAAGGTTAACAAATGGCTTATCTAAACATTTGTCTACTATTTACATAGCCTGGCAAAACCATCTCACCAGGCCCATTAACAGCTTAGGCATCTCTGTTAACATTCCTAGACGGCAACTACTTTGAAATGTCTCTGCTGGCTCCCAGCTCGCCCATCAGGTTTCTGCATTCCTCACTTCCCCAGCATGTGCATTTTGCTTACAGAAATATAAAGTGATCACCAGTAGCAATCAGAAGGCAAGAGAAAAGCATGGGCTGGATTCCCTAGAACAACATTTTGATTTTAGATTTCTGGTTTCTAGTATTACGAGTACTATTTCTGCTATTGAAAGTTGCTAACTTTGTGGTAATTTGTTCTAGCAACCATTGAAATCTAATATGAGCCTAGGAAACATTGAGGTTATGTGTTACATTTGGGAATGGGAGATAAATCCCTGATTGACATTTTGAAGAAGAGGTACCCAAGAGAACTCAGAAAACTGGAGCTTATATTTTTATTCTTTTTTTCCCTAACAGTAGTTAATAGACTAACTGGAAGAAGATTACATTTATTAAACTTGTAGTTACATTTAGTATGCCTTTTGTATGGGGAGTTGACAGTTATTTTCTGAGTTAAATTTTCTACTGCTCTGTAGAGGCACAGAAACAAACAGGGTCAAGCAGCCTTGGAGGAGTCAAATGTATTTGAAATTTACATTGTTGCTCAAAAGAAAATAAGCCAATTTGGGAATGAAAAGGCTTATTTTGTAGTTGGCTGGGAATTTCTAAATCTAGCAAATGGTGTGCATAAGGGTTCCCTTTGCCTTTATTTTGAGTGATTTCAACAGTCAGTAGCAAAAACAACAAAAAACCCTGCAATTTGTTTGAACAATAAAAGAAGTATTAAAATTATTGAATGTAAAAGTACATATGTACACAAAGAAAAGAGAATAAGAATTAGTCATGGTGAATTTTATTTTACTTTTTAAAATACATATTTCTTTCTCAATGTTAGTATTCAGGTATTTATAAGGATGGAATGAATTTAATTGAAACAGCATTTCAAGTTCATGCATACATTACTCATCACATTGCTATTTAAAAAAATGGCATTCACCCTGATTGGTGTGGCTCAATGGACTGAGCACTGGCTTGTGAATGAAAGGGTCCCTGGTTTGATTCCCAGTCCATGGTACATACCTGGGTTGCAGGCCAGGTCCCCAGTAGGGGGTATGCAAGAAGCAACCATACTTTGATGTTTCTCTCCCTCTCTTTGTCCCTCCCTTCCCCTCTCTAAAAATAAATAAATAAAATCTTTAAAAACTTGGCATTCAAAATGTTTAAATGACTACCTAAGTTTATAAGGTGACAATCTGTATTTTCCAAGAGACACCTTATTATTTAATTTGTTACTGCAAAACATCATCTGTGTTATCCTTATGATAGGAAAAAAGTGAAAGTGGACATTTAAAGATCTTGATTACTAAATTTACATTGGGAAATGAAAGCATTTCAAAGGTCAACTTTACAGAATGTTATTCTCCTTTCTTTAAAAATCCCATTGACTTGGGCTGATTTTGATGATCTAAAAAGAGCTTCTAATTAGGAAGGATGCCACTTAGTCTAAAGCACTGAGAGTTGTGACTTTAATGAAACAAAACAAAACAAAGTACATTTTAAGAGGAATGCTGCATGAAAGAAGCATTTGGTAAACAACTTTAGAAAATAATGTCAGGGTGTGATATATAGTGAAAGGTGATGAGAAGATATTGTAATACTGTGATGTGATCAAAAACTGAAATGAAGACTGCAAAAGTGTTTATCTAGAATGATTACATTTTAAAGAGCGTGTGCACTTTAATACAGTTTGCAGATTGATAAACTGTGCAATTAACCAATATCTTATTTACTAGAGTAGCAAGTCAGACAATCAGATGAGACTGAGTCAGAAATATACAATATATGAGTCTTAAATGTATTTCAGAGATTAAACCAGAGTCATTCCATTACTTGAAATAAATTTTAAAATTTCACTTTTAATTTTTTTGTTTATTATTTTCTTTTAAAAAGCTTAATCCATATTTCTTTGACTTTCCATTCCCAGGTTCAAGCAGCAGAAAGTTTTTGGTGGAATTTTGAATGCATGTGTTCCTGACACTCTGATTTAATTAACAGCAAGTAATATTTCAAAATGACCTAAACCTGAAGTATGCCCCTGCAGGCACTGCCTCATTTGTAGAACACCGACTCTGCACTCTTTCAGAACAGGCACTTGTTAACAAATTATGACTGCAATAACTTCACAGTGATCAGCATGTATGAAATAAGTCAATATGTTTTGCAATATATTTAAATTTTTCTTGCGGATTGTGGATATGTCAGGTTATCTGTTCTTTAGTAGTTATGTATCTTATCTTAAAAAAATATATTGAATTCCCATCAAGTGTTATTTATTATGTTAAGTGCTAAAAATGCAAAGATAAGTAAGTCCTCATTCTTGTTTTCAAAACAAATCCACAAAAGTGAAAAAGACAGATAGAAAAGATAAAATTTTAGAAGGGTAACTTTATACTGTAATGTTAAAAAATAGAAGCCTGAGGCACCCTGCCAAGGGGAGGCAGCTACAGTAGGAGAAAATGACCTGTGTGCAATGTGTTGTGGGGGACAAGGCAAAGTAACAAGGTTAAGAAAGGAGGAGCCTGAGAAGCTGCAGGAGTATCCAGAAGGAAGAGACAGAATAAGGAAAGACATATATAGAATTAACATTATAAAATTAATTTTCAAAAGTTTATTTTATCATGGGTTTTCCTTGAGAAAAAAATGCTAAATTATTTAGATATTTAATGCTAAACTATTTTGAAACAATCCTGAAAAACTGGTACATTTTTTTTCACTCTGTGTTAGGTGTGAAGAGTAAAAACAGCCCTGGCTCGTGTGGCTCAATGGATTGAGTGCTGGCCTGAGAACCAGAGTGGCTGATTTGATTCCTGGTCAAGGCACATGCCTAGTTTGCAACCAGGTCCTCAGTGGGGGGCACTGGAGAGGCAACCACACGTTGCCTCTCTCCCTATCTTTCTCCTTCCCTTCTCCTCTTTAAAAACAAACAAACAAACAAACAAACAAACAAATAAATATTTTTTAAAAGAACAAAAACAGCTCAGTATTTGTTATAATGTTAAGTGTAAGGCATACGTACAGTGATATGAACATGAACTAGGACTAAGAGGAGCCAATCTTTTGATTTAAGGAATTTAATTTTTGTTTCACAGATGATGAAATATTTATGCTAGTTGTCATCAGAGAACTGACATATTTACTGAACTTTTGAGATCCGTTACTCTGGTCCTTCTGTGGAGGGTGGATTCAAGAGCACAAGATGAAAGCCACACATGCCGGGAAGTTAAACTGCTGAAGAAAAAGATGCTGGGAACAGGTCTGGGAAGAGTGGGGGCAGGGTGGGAGGAGTCATTTTTACTTCCGCTGGTGATTTGATAATGACCTGCTTCTTCCACAGCCCCATTTTTACCTAGGTGAAATACTCACCATAAGAAATTTTCTTTAAAGTAAAAACAATACCAAGCAGTTTTGTGTAGACGGAAGGAGGTAACTATTTTTAAAAGTGACATTTCCCTCTTCAACCTCCTGAAGCAAAATGCAATCATCTTGCACTAGGAGACATAAAGAACATGGTAGACATTTTTGATTTAGAGTATCAGTAGCCTCCATGCCTGGACATTTAAAGATACTCTTCCTACTATTAGGTTTGGGTCTCTCAGTTTAGAAAGAGAAACTGAGAGAAGAACAGGTCACCCTAACATTTACACAACAAAGGAAAGCACTTCCAACTGTGCCACTGGAAAAAAATGACTCCTTTTCATAGAAGCTGTTGTAAAGTCTGACATCGGTATGAAGCTGAAGGTATGTGTGACAGCAAGATAGACCAGAAGCCAAATATTTGGATGGCAGACAGAGATGGGAGACTCAAGCATGAGCCAGAGACCTAACAAACAAAAAGTCAAAACTACAAAGTGATAGCAAAAGCTGTTCATGTGGAATCAGTAAAATGTAGGTATGACTACCAGCTCTGGCCAGTCTTAGAGAATGGTGTCCATGTTGATTCCAGCCCAGCTTTTTCACTGACATAATGAGGTGTGGCTTGATAACTTCTAAAGTTTCTGCATGATTCTGGTTATAATAGGAGCGCTTCTGTTTTCAGTGGATGTCTCGGCAGGTACATTGAAAGACAGAAGTGAGGAGAAAGCAATGTGAAGATTAATTACCTGGTTCCCTCTCCTGGAGTCCTTGAAAGAATCCTCACATTCTAGCAATAATTTGGTATTCTAACTGAGTATTTTATTAACCACATTCCAAGGGCCATAACTATTTTTCAGTAGAGAACACATTTTTAAAAAATATTTTCACCACTTTTTTTAAAGATTTTATTTATTTTTATATTTAGAGAGGGAAGGGAGGGAGAAAGAGAGAGAGAGAGAGAAACATCAATGTGCGGTTGCTGGGGGCCGTGGTCTGCAACCCAGGCATGAGCCCTGACTGGGAATCGAACCTGCGATGCTTTGGTTCGCAGCCCGCGCTCAATCCACCGAGCTATGCCAGCCAAGGAGAACACAGTTTTTAAAAAATCATAGGAAAAGGTGAGTATTGATGTTAGGAAAATTAAAACTTAATGAAAATATTAGCAAATATAAACAAAATATCTCAATTTAAGAAATGATTTTTTAGGGATTAGGACACTACCTTTAGGATTAGTGAAATTAATTTCTATAAACAATTTAAATTAAAATTCAAATCAAATATTATGATTTTTAACACTATCTGCTTATATAGGAAACAGCAAATATGAAAATACATTTATTACAAAATATATCACTACACAGATACTTAAAGCTATTTTTAAATCTCCACACCATGCCATTACAATTTCTATTTTTATTTTATACCTATGATGTTTATAGTTCTTCTTTTGATATGTTCCTGGGATTAAAGAACTTTCACATTCAACATACGTACAATAATTCTAAAGTCAAAAGTGGTTACGGGCTTTGTGTTTTCAGTCACTATTTGTGTTGGGTCATTAGATCCAGTTAATTCTCCAAAGACAGTTTTGTCAGTTACTGATCATTAGTCCAAGTGTTGTTTTCATTTGGTACCTCAATAATTTGTTTAATCCTTTTCTATATGTCTTTTTTAGCTTAGTCCTCCACAAACTAAGCACACTTTAATGTTTTGTTGTTATATTAATCAATGTTTTGTTTGTTCTTATATATTATTAAAAACTTAGAGATGTTTATGTATTTATGTTCATAGTAGCATTATGTACAATAGTTAAAACATGGAAGCAACCCAAGTTTCCATTGAACAATGAATGGATAAGCAAATTATTGTGTACATACACAATAGAATATTATTCAGCTTTTAAAAAGGAGATTCTAACATATGATGTAACCTGAATGAAACTTGAGGGCATTATGTTAAATTAAATAAGCCAGTTTCAAATATACACATACAATATGATTCTAGTTACATGAGGTACTTAGAGCAGTCAAAATCACAGAGACAGAAAATAAAATGGTAGTTTCCAGGGACTGAGAAAACATGAGGAAAAGGGGAGTTATTCGATGTATACAGAGTTTTAGTTGTAGAAGATAAAAAGAGTCCTGAAGATGGATAGTGGTGATGGTAACACATCATCATGATATACTTAATGTCACTGAAGTATACATGTAAAAATGGTTATGACGGTAAATTGTATGTTGTATTCTACTACAATAAAAGATATTGAGAAAAATAAAAACAAACAAGAAATACATAAGGATGTTTTATATGTATCTAATCTAGTTAGTAAATCCTTCAAATGCTATCTTTTATGCTAGACAGTGATTTTCAACTTTTTCATCTCACTGTAACCAGCTAGTGGGGTTCCACTGCCTACTACCCATAAGCAATCACTTCCAAGGCAGAATCTGGTGGAAAGGAAAATGGATTTTTTTACTTATGTAAACATATACGTAGCACATTGCTTGATGCCCACCACCCTGCCACCAGGGGAGCATATGCTTTTGTGTGCAGGGGTGGGGAATGGGGCTTGCCACCGGGCTACACTACCTCTGGAAACCTGCCTTCCAGGACATGCTGGTAAAAATCTTCTCTACCCCATCACTGTCCCCTTTTTACTGGCCTTGTGCCCAGCACCCACATTGTTACTGATCAGGCCCAAAGATCTCAGGGAGGGGCCCAGACCCTGATCCCCCAACTGTGCTGGTGTTATAGCTGACAGACCTGCACTGGCATGGGCCATGGGCAGCAGCTGCCATGGTTCCCTACCTGGGGAAGGGGCTCTGGGTTTGCCAGCCCAAACTTCCCTGAACCCACTGGCCTGAACCTCCCCTCTGCCCTATTACCTGAAACCTGCTGCACTCTGGAACAGGCAGGTCCTAGAGTGCTATGGCAGCAGCACTGGAAACCCCTCTGGCTAGGCCTCTGGCTCAGAAACTCAGCCTTCAGCTTCAGACCCATTAGCCAGGAGAGGAGGAGCAGAAGTGCTTCGCATTTGTGCATGCTCTGCTTTTAAAGACCTCCCTCATAGTCCCCTGTGTGGCAGGTGCGAGGGACGTACCCTCCCATCTAATCACCTTTCTGTCCCTTGGTGCCAGACTTATGCACCCCTTTTTTGCTGTGTCATGCACGTATTGTCCCAGTTGCCAGAGCAATGCATGCATGTGCCATCGCTGATGCTTCTTCACCCACCCCCATTTCTGGGAGGCAGTTCCCCTTGTTACAATTCCCCCCTTTAACACTCTGGACACTTGTAATCTTTCAAGGGCAGATGGATGAAAGTCTCCTTCTTAACGACTTTCTACTGGCCAGTTGGTGTAGTCTTACCTATCCACTGGTCCAGAAGTCCCTAACAAAAGGGTGTCTGGAGTGGAGGGGAGGTTTCATGCAAGGGAGAAGCATCTTGCAAAGTCCAGGTCTGTTGGCTGCCCCTGGGAAGCAGTATGTGTGATGTCCAAAGAACGGCATTACTGGGCGAATTGTCATCCTTGTCATATTCTGGAGGTGACAAACTTGGCAAGAGGGTAGAAGGCACAATCAGGACCATAACAACTAAATGACAAAGGCAGGGATTAATTCTACAGTGTCCCTGATGAGAAAAAGTGATTTCCTTGGAGGAAGACGTACAAGGCAAGTTGCACTTGTCTGAAGCCCTATTGTCTACTATACTCAAATTAGGCTGAAAGGAATATCCTGAGATTTCCCCCTTTAACACTTCTGAATGCTTGCTGTTCAAACTATTAAGGCAGAAAAGAAAGCAGCTTTAAAGTGAAGCAAACAGTCACCCATACTTTACCAACTCAACCGTTTTGTTTAGCCAAACTGTTGAGTCCCAGGAGGTGGTGAAGCAGGTGGGCTTCTCAAGTGGGAACTATACCTTTTCTGAGTCTGTGAAACTGTCTTTTGAGAAGTTCAGTTGCAAGGCCTTTGCGGGAATGATACTAAGCTGTAACAATTTGGTATCATCAGGTTAAACCATTCAATTCTCAAGTGAAAACAAATTTTGAAGACAGGTGCACTAGAGGCCAATGTTCATGACTGAGAATTGTGATTTTCCTTAAAACTTGATTCCCCTCCTTAAAATCAACCCTCACTGTCCTCAAAAAGACTGCCAGTTTCCAGTTCTGCTGCATTGTTTGCATACAAACAACAACAAAGGCACTGAACAAATAGGCTTTTTAAAATCTGCTTTGCTGGAACTTCCACAAGGAACATTTACATTGACCCTTAGACATGTTTTTGGGACACAGAATCCAAGCCCCATAATTGCTTTCTGGCTTTGGCTATAGTACCTGTATTTTTCACATCCTTGAAGTTCCCATTATGTCTTAAAATTCCTCCTCATCATCTTTTAGGAAAGCAACCTTTGTTCTTTCCCTGGAAAGACTGCCATGAGCCACATGACTGAACAGGGTACCAGACCATTTCTCCAGTGGGCTTTTGTTAGCTTCCAACATCAATCTTATTTCCTCAAGGCTTTCTGATAACAACCAGAGCCCAGGCATACTTCCTTCAGGCATGACATTCCAGTCAAAGTCTTGGTTATTAAAACCACAATTTGAAACAAGTAATATTGGTTTCATGAAAAGGAAGTTTTATATCATTACTCACTAAGAATGCCAAATTCTAGAGGGTTCAGGTAGTGAGAAAAATACAAAGTAAAAGGAAAATCTTGTCCTTCCAATATCCATCAAAATTGCATTGCCATGCCTTATATCTTTCATCACTGTAGTTCTTAACTTAATGTGAAGTTTGAACTCTTAGGAGCCTCAATTTCTTTTCAAAACTGAAACAAAACAAAAATCTAAAGCAAAGGCAGAATTTCAAAAAAAAAAAAGATAAGAAGGGACTAAAACTAGCTTTAAAATCTTGTATCCCACCACCTGATCACACTAACTGGTCACATAGATGATCTTTCTCAGGTCCCAGATGGCACAAAGCCCCAATGTTAGAGGCATTCTCTCACCCCAGTCAGCTCTCTCTGGCACCAGACAACCATTCCTGGTCCATGTGACATGAAGACCCAAATGACAGAGATACATCTCATCACAGCCAGATGCTACCTAGCACCAATGGCACAAAGCCCAAATGGCAGAAGCATTCTTTCACCTACCAGTGTGTCCATTGGTCTCCTGGCCAAGACATGACATCTTGACAACTAGTCTCATGGCAGAGACATGCTCTCTTGCCTCAGCTGGCTCTAACTGGCAAGAGATGACCTTTCTTAGCTCTAAATGGCACAAATCCTCAAAGAGTAGAGACATGTTCTTACAAGAACCAGTACCAAAAATGACCTTTCCTAGGTCCCAATGGCAGAGACATGACCCTTCACCTTACCTGGACTCTAATTGGCCCCAGTGACAAAAGGTCTCAGTGACAGCAACAGAGGATCCCTGATATCCACAAAATAGCAATGTTCCCCAAGTGCCCAAAAGATCAGAAAGTAAGACACAAAACAAAATAAAACAAAAAACCTAAAGCATAGAGTGACTCAATCCAAGCACTGAGATTTCTTTCCTTTCAAAAAAAAAAAAATATTACATCCTACTATGGCCTCAACAACCTTCACAAACCTTACTCACTCAGTAATACATACAGTGGTATTGCTGTGAGTCCAAAGTCTAGAATCCAAATTCAGCAGAACCCCATAATTCCTAAGAACCCAAAAAGTTGCTTTTGGTTTTCTGGGATTTTCAGTGTAACAATGGATTGTTTTCTATCTGCCATCAATCTCTTAGCACCCTGTTTCAGTTTTTGGAATCCCATGTATGCCACTTTCTCTTTGCAAATCTGGGCTTTGTGAGGTGACGTATCTCCTTTTTGCCAAATGATTTAGGACTGTGATGGTGTTCAACAAACAGTACTCGTAGGTGCTGCTGGTTATCAATATGTCATCTATGTATTGCAGAAGAACTCATGAGTTCAATGGAATACACTGAGATTCTCCTCTCCCCTCTTAAGACCTTGGCTAATACTCCACCACAAACAGTTGGGGGGTTCTTAAATCCTTGCAGTAGCATAGTCTAGCAGTATTGGAGTGTGGCTTTTGTTTCTGGGTCCTGCCATTCAAAGGCGAAAAGCAAGTAATTGAGTCTGTTTTTCATATATTGGGATGCATAAAAATGCATCCTTGAAGTCTAGGAATGAAAACCATTTGCTATCTCCAAGCACCATGTTTAACAGTATGGGGGTCGGGCACACTGTGAGGTGAATATCCTGACAATATTACTTATGGCTCTAAGATCCTGTACCAATTGGTATTCATCACAGTGAGACCTTTTGACTGGAAAAATGGGAATATTTAAAGGAGACTGGGAGCACCCAATCTTAAGAATTTTTGCAATCTTCTCTAAGGCCCCTTTTTGAAGGGGTACTATTTCCCCCATGGTATCCATGCCTCCTCTTTTAGGTTTAGTGGTTAGACAGTAACCCTCTACCTGAGGTTCCATCAACCCAAATGGTTTGGTCAGCTTGTTCGTAGATCACAGGTGGAAAGAGTTCACCTCTGGGATCTTCTGGGAAAGTCAGGAGTTCCTGGAGCTGGAGAACATGTTCCAATGAGACCTCTCTACATAGTCTCTGCTTTACAGGAGAAAAAGTTATTTGTGCATTAAATTTGCAAAGTCAATCCCAGTCTAGCAGTGGAATAGGGCAGTCTGGTATGTAGAGAAAACTGTGTACAATCTTTTGATCCCCAAACTGGCATCCAAAGTGTTGAAGGAACACCTGTTTTTGTAATTGCCCAGTCACTGCAGTAACCATTACTGTATCTGAACTTTCTTTGGATGCTTTTGTATTCAGTACTGAGTACGTAGTTCCTGCATCTACAAGAAAATCAATTGCATTGTTCCTCACCATCAACTGTACTTGGGGCTCATGTGGGGATATAGTAATAGGTCAGAAGATGTCCAAGGGAACCCCTAGGCCTCCTTTTTCATCAGATTCCCCTCACCTTTTTAGTATTTCCCAGCAAGGGTTTCCATCCCAACTTTCCTCTTTAAATTTCGGGCACTCTTTTTTCCAATGGCCCTCCTCCTTGCAATAGGCACACTGATTGACATCTATGTGGGATTCTCTTTTTCTCTTTAGAGTTCCACCTCTTCTGGCCTCACCACCCTGGAATTCTCACCACAGTTTCTAAGAATACTGTGGCCTGCTTTATCTTTCTTGTTTCCTGGGCATTGTAGACTTTAAAGGCTATGTTTACTAGCTAAGAGGGATTCCATTTTAATGCCCCACCTAAACTGTGGAGTTTCTTTCTGATATGTGGGGCTCTTTGCCCAATGAAAGTCATGTTCACCATCTACACATTCTTTAGTACTTGTGAATGAGCATTTTTGTGCTTTCTATAGGCCTAATAGATCCCCTTTAAAAATTCAGAAGGATCCTTATCTGGCTTTTGCTGAAGGGCCTATATCATATTAAGGTGCTTTTGTTTAGGCACCCCCAACTTAAGCCCTTCTAGCATTCATGTCAGGTAATTTCCAGAAAGGCTAGGCCCCCAACATTTGGATTCCACTCAGGCTTTGTCAAGGGAATCGACCCAGCTGGGTTGGGGGTCCCCTTGGGATTCTCTTGGTGGAGACATTGGGACTCTTCATTAGCCTTATTTATATCTAGCCATCTCTCAACTGCTATTAATAAGATGTTGAGCAGGGGCTGTACATCTGCCTGTGTTGAATGATGAGTGGTAAAAAATGGAGGTGATAAGATCTGCCACTCTCTGAGGATCATCTCTGTATGAGGGGTTGGAATTCTTCCAATTCAGTAACTATGAAGTGGAACATGGAGTATAGGCTCAATAGTAGTCAGCAGGCTGGCCTTCCTGACTTAATCCCCCAGTAGGGTATTGCCTCAAAAGAAACTGCCTTGCTCTGTATAGGGAGGCTCTCTGGCCAATCATGTGCCCTGGTGGGCCTTCAAGTAGGAGACTCGTGTTTTTTCATATTGGGGGTGGGACCATTACCTCTTTAGGCTCTATTCTAGGGGTAACTTGTGGTGGGAATGATGACAGAAGGGGTCCTCCTGCTACAAACATTGTGTCTCTTGAATTCATGGCATTAATGAAGTCTATTTTCTCCTTCTCCCTTTCTTTCTGTGTATTGTCAGGAAGAGGTTTCAAGGCCCCTTCCCTTCTCTGCACCATTAAGTGGACCTGTGTCTCTTGTGAAATCCTATTATGCAATGACATAAATGCCTTAACACAATGTTTTTCACCCTGTTTATGTAACTATTGTCAATGCTGTTCTACTTGCTTAACAGTAATCTAGGAAACCACTTATGAGTCCCCTTTCCCCACAATCCAAAATGCACATAGGCTACACAATATTACACTAATAAACCAATACTTTCTTGGACACTGGGTAATGACTATATATATCCCAGTCCACTAAAAATCTACCTAGTAGACTCCTTCCAGTAACCAACCCAGAATGGTCCCTGCTGGCCCTGATACACTACAGGCCCAACCCTATGACCAAAAGAAACCAGGCAAACTGGGAACATACAGAAAGAACTGGCATCCCTGACTCCATTATTCTAACAAATGCTCACAAACAAGTTTTTCTGCCAACCAATCTCACAATCAGTGAACCCAAGCAACAGCCACTCCAAAACTCACTCAGTTGTCACCCAGACCCTGGTTTGTAGTCTGTTTTTTTAATTGTTGTTCTATTACAATTGTCCAAATTTTTCCCTCATGCTCTCCCCATTGCACAGCCAATCCCCACCCTGTTCTCCATATCCATGGGTCATTTATATTGGTTTGTTGATTAGAACCTCCCCATTCTTTCTCCCTTTATCCTCCTTCCCCTGCCCCTCTAGTCATAGTCAGTTCGTTACTTGTTTCCATGCCTCTGGTTCTATTTTGCTCATTTGTTTGTTTTGTTCATTAGGTTCCTCTTTTTTTTAATTTTATTTATTCATTTTTAGAGAGAAGGAAAGAGAAGGAGAAAGAGAGGGAGAGAAATATCAATGTGTGGTTCCTCTTCCATGCCCTATACTGGGGACCTGGCCTGCAACCCAGGCATGTACCCTGACTATAAATCGAACCAATGACCTTTTGGTTCACAGGCCAGTGCTCAATCCACTGAGCCACACTGGCCAGGGCTGCTATGTATAATTATAAGTAAATAAAAAAAGTCTGTTTTCCTTTCCACTGGACTCTGTCTAGGCAGTTATTGCTTATGGGTGGCAGGCAATGGATCCCCACTAATTTTTTGGTTATAATAGTGGCACCTAACATGGGGCCCTAGCTGCTTGTGGCAGGTTGACCACCCCCTGTAAGGGGTGGGACTGTGGGGCTTCCCAATTGCTGGAAATTTCTTTGCATACCCTCTAGGAGCTTTGGCTGCTTAAACACATCTCTCAGGTGAAAGGAAATGGGTCTGGGAAGGAAATAGACTTTGGGAAGGAGGAAGGATCATCTGTGTATACCATATGATCTCAGCTATAAAAGGAAACTACTGCCCTAGCTGGTGTAGCTCAGTGGATTGAGCACTGGCCTGTGAACCAAAGGGTCATTGGTTCAATTTATAGTCAGGGCATGTGCCTGGGTTGTGGGCCAGGTCCCCATTTGGGGGTAAGTGAAAGACAAACACACATTGATGTTTTCTCCCTCTCTTTCTTCCTCCCTTCCTTTCTGTCTAAAAATAAACAAATAAAATCTTAAAAAAAAATATATATATATGTATATGTATATAAATACTCACACACACATGTACACACACACACAGCAGATGTCTTGCCCTCCCATTCCACTGCCAGAAGAGTGCACTGGCAGCTGGTGAATGGCCACTAGGGTGGCTTCCCACAGTTTCAAATTTGGGGGAGAGGCATGGGGCTTGTCCCTGAGCCTTGCCACCTCCTGGGACCTGGCTACCCAAATATCCTCTCCCTCCCACATCACCTCCTTCTTACCAACCTTGCACCTAACACCTGGGAAGAGGTCCTGGTCAAGCCCAGTGGCCCAGTGATACCCAAAGCACTCAGACAGGGGCATGGGGCCTAACCCCCAACCTCCTCACTGTACTGGAGCTGGAGTTGACAAGACCTCGACTGGTGTGGGCCATAGGCAGGAGACAGCCACCATGGTTTCCCACCTGGGAAGGGGCACAGTGCTTGCAGGGCCTATGCCAGAGGTGTGGGACACGGGTGGGCAGCAACTGCTGTGACTTCCTGACTGGAAAAGAGGCATGGGGTTTGAGCCTTTCTGAGCTCACTGACCCAAGCCTCCCCACTGCCTTCTTACTGGAAACCTTCTGTGCTCCCAGACAGACAGGTCTTGGAGTGCTATGGCAGTGGCCCTGGGAATCCCTAGACTAGGCCCCCAGCTCAGTAAACTCAGTCCCAAGCTGTGGACCCACATGCCAGGGGATTGGGGAGCAGAGGCATGTGGTGTTTGCACAGGGTCCACTTTTAAAGAACCACTCCCCATAATTCCCTGCATGGCATCAGTAGATGGGAGAGCATGTTCCCCTCATTACATTATGGCACACATAAAATAATTATTAAAATTCAGCAGCACACCTCAAAACATATTTTTATTGCAAATCTGACAAAATAGTTATAATGTAGATTGATATACAAAAAATAACAGAGTAGTTATCTACTTTATTGCTACAAAGTGACTTTTAAAAAAATCAGATGCTTATACTTGTAATAAAATTTTCTGGTATCAAGAATTAAGCAGTCAGATGCAACCTTAAGGTCATTCACTCAGGATGGCTGCGTTGGCTGTTGTCATTCTCCTATTTGACAATCTAAGGGAAAAGAGGTCAGTGCCCCTGACTAAATAATCAGGTATTGCATGTTTTAAAAATTCATATAGCATACCAGTTAAGTTCACTGTACTAGATGGAGGATCAAGTCTACCTGATGAAGTTTCCTCTATAGATATTTAGCTAATTCATCAACCTGAAACACATTGTGGAACCCTCCTTCTTCTTGTGTATTTCACATGATATTGAGACTCATTATTTCTTCCTGTTCTTGGTATAGCCACTAACCTCTCCCTAATTCATCATTCTCCATTATTTTGAGAGAAGTAAATGCATCTCTGAGTTCATAAACAAATATATACTTAATAGAAGAAATAATTTATATATACACATTAATTTTCTCCTAATTTTGCATTGCAATTAGTATAGAACACTTTATGTTAATTTTTCACTTTCAGATTTCATTATAAAACCATCACCTTTCAAGAGTTGAATTTTTCCTTAATTATGAAGGTTTTTTCTGGTCACTAACTCAAAATTATCACAGTCACCTATTAGGAACACCTTTAATAAGGTTCTTCTGTCTTCTTAATATTATCCACCCTTCATCAGGTATCTTTGAAAGAATCCTTTCTCCTAGCAACAATAGTATATTCAAAGTCCAAATGATATTTTTCCTGCCCCAAAACATGGAATAAATCATGTTCTTGGTGTTCAAGAAATTTTCTTGGTTTGTTATTGGACTTTAAATTTTACTGAGTGGATGGAAGAAGATATTTCTTATTGTTTGTTTTCATTGCTATTGCCAAGATAACATATTGCAATTCTAACTTTTTGTCACATGGAGTTTTATTAGTCACTAATATTTTCCATGACACTGAAAAGCAAGAGTGTAACAGGTAGAATCAGTAAGCTAATTTTGGAACTAATATTCTTCTTTATCTGGCTTTAATATGCTTACTGAGTAAATATACTCCAAGAGTCATTAACTATATCTGACCAGAAGAACGATAAGCATTTGGGTACTGATCTTTGCCTTTGTGAAAAGGGCAAAAAGGCTTTAGAATAATAAATTGAATTAAAGTGACATAAATGCAATTGTAAGGGGAGCATTGATTAAGAGATGAAGGAATAAATGGTGACGATGATGATAGATAGATACATAAATACATTATTTACTTTTTATCTAGCATAACTCACTTCTCAAAGTTCTTCTATTTATTTATTTTTAAATATTTTAATTGATTATGCTATTACAGTTTTTCTAATTCCCCCCTCTATCCCCCCTCTGCACCACCTCTCCAACCCTCAGCTATTCCCCCTCTTTAGTCCATGTCCATGTGTTGTACATGTAAGTTCTTTGAGTCCTCTGTTTCCTATACCATTTTTTTATCTCTCCCTGTCTACCTTATGCCTACCAACCATGTTTCTTCTTCCCTGTACCTCCCCCCTATTCCTCCCTTCCCCCTCCCCACTGAAATCCCTCTGTGTGATATCCTTTTCTCTCATTCTGTTCATATTCTGGTTGTTTGCTTAGTTTTGTTTTCATTGTTTTTCTTTTCTTTTAGGTTCATTTGTTGACAGTTGTGTGTTTGTTGTTATTTTACTGTTAATATTTTTTATCTTCTTTTTCATAGATAAGTCCTTTTAACATTTCATATAATAAGGGCTTGGTGATGATGAACTCCTTTAACTTGACCTTATCTGGGAAGCACTTCATCTGCCCTTCCATTCTAAATGAAAGCTTTGCTGGATAGAGTATTCTTGGATGTAAGTCGTTGCTTTTCATGACTTGAAATACTTCTTTCCATGCCCTTCTTTCCTGCAAGATTTCTTTTGAGAAATCAGCAGATAGTTTAATGGGAACTCCTTTGTAGGTAACTCTTTCCTTTTCTTTTGCAGCTTTTAAGACTCTCTCCTTATCTTTAATCTTGGGTAATTTAATGATGATGTGCCTTGGTGTGCTCCTCTTTGGGTCCAACTTCCTTGGGACTCTCTGAGCTTTCTGGAGTTCCTGGAAATCTATTTCCTTTGACAGATTGGGCAATTTTTCCTTCATTGTTTTTTCAAATAAGTTTTCAATTATTTCTTGCTCTTCTTCTTCTCCTTCTGGCACCCCTATAATCTGGATATTGGAACATTTCAGGTTGTCCCAGAGGTTTATAAGAGGCTCTTGACATTTTTGAATTCTTGTTTCTTCATTTTGATATGAGTGGATGTTATTTTTTGTTGTTGTTGTTCCAAATTGTTGTTTTGTATCCTGGTTTCCTTCCTGTTACTGCTGGTTCCCTGAACATTCTGCCTTATTTCACTTTGGGAACCCTTCATTTGTTTTTCATTTTTCAACCAAGCTTAATCAGATCTGTGAGCATTTTGATTACCAGGGCTTTAAATTCTCCATCAGATAGGTTGGCGAGCTCCTCCTCACTTAGCTCTCTTTCTGAGGTTATGCTCTATTCTTTCACTGAGGCCTTATTTCTTTGTCTTGGTACATCTGATAGGTTGTAAGGGGGCAGGGCCTTAGGTATTCACCCAGGCAAGGCAACCCTCTTTGTTGTCTGTGTGTGAGAGGCCAGAGAAGGAAAAGTACAACTTGCATGCTTATCTCTAGTGCACTTTTCAACAGACTCACACATTCTTGTGTGAGACTGGGAACTTCTACCTCGGCACCCTCAGCCATAGCCCACAGCCATCTCTGAGTCCCCTTAAGTCAGCCCCTCCCACTCAGCATGTCCAGCAGCAGCTAGCTTGGTACCCAAGTTACCAGCACCCCCACAATTTTTCTGAGTTGCACAGTCTGAGGTCTTACTGGTCTGGTGGTTCTGGTTGATTTTGTTTTTAGTGTTTTTGTGGTCAGAGTTCCATGCAGTTTGATTTTCTGGTGCTTTTGTTTGTTTATTGATTTCAGATTGGCTGTTATCCTCCTTTTGGTTGTGAAAGGAAGCAAAGGATCTGTACCTACACCTCCATCTTGGCCAGAACTCTCTATTTTTTTAAAATGATTTTATTATTGTTCAATTACAGTTGTCTGCATTCCCCCCCACCCCCCCAACCCCAGCCAAACCCACCTCCCTTCCTTGTTTCCAACCTCCCCCTTGGTTTTGTCCATGTGTTCTTTAACATAGTTCCTGAAAGTCCTTCCCCCCATTATCCTCTCCCCCCTCCCCTCTGGTTATTGTTAGATTGTTCTTAATTTCAATGTCTGTGGTTATATTTTCTTTGTTTATATTCCAGTTGAGGGTGAGATCATATGGTATTTGTCCCTCACCGCCTGGTTTATTTCATTTAGCATAATGCTCTCCAGTTCCATCCATGTTGTCACAAGGGATAATAGCTCCTTCTTTCTCTCTGCTGTGTAATATTCCATTGTGTAAATGAACCCCACTGTAATCAAAACAACTCGGTACTGGCACAAAAACAGACACAAGGACCAATGGAATAGAACAGAGAGCCCAGAAATAAACCCAAGTCTCTATGGTCAATTAATATTTGACAAAGGGGGAAGAAGCATAAAATGGAATAGAAATAGCCTCTTCAACAAATAGTGTTGGGAGAACTGGACAGCTACATGCAAAAAAATTAAACTCGATCACCAACTTACACCATACACAAACATAAGTTCAAGGTAGATAAAGGACTCAAAGTTCTTATTCCATGAAATAGAACTAGGTTTGCCAATATGTTATCTTTTATTTTCTCATATTTGCATATGCAAAAAAACCCACAATGCATTTCTAGGCTAGAATAGATGTTTTCAAAACAGGTTCCATAGGATATTAACATGAATTTTAGAGTAATAATAAAAATAAATTGTCCCATGCTCAAGCACACTCACAATGTTGCTTTGAATATCAACTGTTTTCTTTATTGGAAAATTACTCAAAGCCTTTTATATCCTCAAGTAGACAGTGACAAACATTATTTAATATTCTTGACTATGCAAACTTCTTTTTAAGAAACAGAAGTTTTCAGTGTATCATTTGGATAATATTAACCTAGAGGAAAAATGGAGAATATGGTCACTATTTAAAGTTTGATTTGGTTGTATAGCAGTTGTATATAAACAACTGCTAGACTATTTATTCACAAAATAGTAAAGCGTATTCACACTTAAGAACTAAAAAGCCAAAAACAGATGATGTAAGATGATGAAACTTACTTTTACCAAGTAAGTTTCTAATCAGTCAGATGATGAATTGGTCTTGGTGATTTGAACCTCTCTCTAAGTTAGGAGATGTGGGGAGAACCTGAAGGCACAGTTGTGGCTATAAGCTAAGTACTTTTGAGTATTTGGATAATGAAGCAGGACCCAAAGAAATTTTTCATTGGTTCATTTCACTTTTACTTTAGGAAAAGTCAGAGTTTGTTTGTTTGTTTGTTTTGTTTGTTTGACTGACTTGATTTACATGAGACTGTCAAACCACTGAGCCTCCTGTGGTTTTCATTCATTCATCACAATAAAGAGCCATAGTAATTTTTAAGGGAATGAGTGAGGGTCTTTATTTGGGGTGATAATGTAGGAAAGCAGTGTAAGGTACATGGATAAGCATGCAGTGATAATTACAAATCAAATGGAAGAAGACAGTGGTGTGTGATTGCTGCCAGTCTCACATTCTGAGAGCTGAGGAATGCCTTGCACCCTTTATTAAGCTTTTACTTAGGTTTATTTTTGATAGATTTTTGAAGTATTAATAAATAAATATATATTTTTATCTCACATACTGTGTTAGTTTATCAACGTTAGAATTGGGTTTCCTCAACCCATTTTCAGCTTTATGACAGATGTTCAACATAATAAATTCTCCACATTGATAACCAAAACTCAATCCATCCCAGATAAGAATCACAGAAGAAAGTGTTGTAATGTTTTCCTTGACCATAGAATATAAAGTAACATGAAGGGTTGAATTAAGGGATTGATTTCTAGGGATGGATATTAGATGACTCTTTTCAAGAAATCTTCAAAAGATACCACAAATGATGAATATGTTTTTCTCTAACATGTAAGTGTATCTTTGAGACTTGAACAGACTTTATTTGGTCATGTCAAAGAAAGAAATGAGTTTCTAGTTAATCTCTATAATGGTCTGTATGTATACTGCTTGCAAAGCACTGACTGATACTCTACTTTTAGAAGAAGTAAAAATATATTTTTTATAAATTATCTCTGTCTTCAAATAATTTATATTCTTTTCTGAGTAGCATGATATGCATAATTGAAATAATTAATAATAATGAATAATTACTTATAACCAGCACAACTCATTATCTTTTTAAATGTACTATAGGGATAAAGATGTACAAGGTCTGTCCAGAAGGTATCCAGCCATGTAATGTGAACAATAAAGACATTTATTGAAGAGATACAACATATAAGAAACATTGTATATAGGACAGTGATGCCTCAGTCCCCTTCAAAGTAAGCGCCTTCGGACCTCACACAGTTCTCCCAATCACCATCAACTGCCCCATTGTATTTTCCTGAATCTCATTGATGGTCTGAAATCCCTTTAGTTTCAAGAGTGATTTTAATTTTGGGAAAAACCAGGAGTCCAAGGGCACCAACTCTGGGCTGTAGGGGGGATGTGTCACCTGGGTGATTTGATGTTTTTCCAAAAAACTCTGCATGAGACAGGATGCATGAGTGGGCATGTTGTTGTGATGAAGCTGCCAGTCATCAGTTACCCATAACTGTGGCCTTCTGAATCATCCAAAGAATTTTTGTGGAGGAATGTTCAAGCTTAACACAAAATTTGATGCAGATTCATTGTTCTACTCACTCAGTCATTTTGAATGTCATGCCACACAGTACATGTGCTCACTCAACAGTGTCTACCTCCCCCACTAACTAGTATAGTGAAGTTGTCATTGTTTATGCATGCACATTCTGGTCCACTCTCCTTGGCTGCTAGGTTACACTGATGTCACAAAAGCCTTTCTTGTTATATTAACAGTGGCTAGACTTTTTCCAGACAGACCTCATGCCCTGTGCCAATAGAAAATGTCAATTACATCCATTCTATTTGGACATTACTTTAAAAAAAAAACTCTTTGTTAAATATAGTTAGCATGCAATATTGTATTCAGATGTACAACATAGTGATTTGTCACATATACATTATGATATGATCACTATGGTAAGCCTATTGATTTTCTGTGTTGTAACGGACAGGGTCCAGGAGAAGTAGCACCTGTTTGAGTGTGGTTGGTAGGGTATGTGAATGTCTTGCATGAGATGAACAGCAATTTTAACATTTCACCTAGAATATCATATGATGTACTCAAGTGTGATATTGTTATGTTACAGAATTACATGCTTATGATTTTGTAATAAAGTATTTTGCATTAAAAAGGGGTGTTATTTATTCTGGACCCTGTATACCCCCATGGTTTATTTCTAGAAGTCTGTCTCTCTTATTCCTTTTGATCTTTTACACCCATCTCCCCACCCACTGCCCCTCTGGCAGCCATTAGTTTTTTCTCTGTATGTATAAGTCTGTTTCTATTTTATTTGTTCATTTGTTTTGTTTTCTAGTTTTCATATATAAGTGAAATTATACATTATCTTTCTCTGTTTGACATATTTTACTTAACACAATACCTTCTAGGTCCATCTATGTTGTCACAAATGGCAAAATTTGTTTAGTTTGAAGGAACCAACATACAAATGAGAAACCACTGCTAGCCTTAAAAAAGTGCTGGATTTATTAGCTAACCATGGCTGACTTAGCTACATTTATTTTCTTTCCTTACCAAAATACCACAAAAATGGCAACAAAAAATAAAAAGTTGCAAACATTTAAATCTAAGAGAAGAAAACTGCTTGGTAATCTATTCCGAAATTTTAACACTGACTCACAGAAACAATGGGATAATAAATGTTTGCTATTTTAAGCCACTAAGTTTTGAAGTGATTTGTTATATAGCAATAGATAACCAAGGATCACCAGAAATTTGAGAGAATGAACTAACATGATAAATAGAGATTCAAAACACAAATAGAAAAACAAATATTGATAAAATGAAAATAATCCAATGAATAGTAAATATATATACAAAGAAAATCTGTCATGAATAATATCCTTATAGATATAAGAAAATCCTTTTTACTCTATGTGGCAGGCAAACTAAATTAGCTCCTCTCTATATGGGTAGGGGGATAAGAGCTATTAACAAACATTATTCAGAGAATGAGAAAGGTGCCTTCAGTAAAGAAAATATAAGAAAAGAAAAAAAAAAGAGAAGAACTAGAGGAAAACGTTAAGGAAATACCCCTAAAACCAAAGATCGATAAATGGAAAATGAGGAGTAAAAAACATAGGAAACCATATTTTTACTATTAGAATTGTAATTTAAAGGATGTTTATAAGTGAAAATTAAGGAGAAAAAAGCCAAAATGAGAAACAGTGACAACAACCTGTGATACAAAAAAAAAATAATAGCAGTTAAGAGGACGGCTTCGGGATAATAAGGGTCCTGTGATAGGCACAGAGAGCAGGCCAGGCGCTTCTGGGTCTGCCTAGGGGCACTCAAGAGCGAAGTTGCCGCTCCCTCCCCAGACAACAAGGATTGAGAAGCAGAAGCACAGGAGTTGTGAGCACCCATGAACTTCCCAGGGAACAGTGAGTACCCCAATCTGCCGGACCAAGGGAGGCCTTGCCGTGGGGGTGGAGGCCTTGCTGTAGGCGCCTGTGCCCCCAACCCACTGAGTGTGTGGTTTTGGGGAAGATTGAGACCCCACAGCCGTGAACAAGGGAAGGGCTTCTGGAGCTGGGGTGATTTCGAGGGGGTGCATGCCCCACCGGGATACCTGACTCTCAAACAAGAAACCCAGAAAAGACACAGCGCTTCGCAGGTTCCTGGGGCCCACGGTGGTGGCAAAGGAAAGTGCATGACCCCTCCCAAACCTTGGAGGGTGCATCGTGAAACCGGAGGAGAGACAAGTGCTTCCCGCGAACATAGAGCCCACGGAGGGGAAGTTTGAGACTCCTCACAGTCCCCGTTGTTGCACCAGAACCCGGAAGAGAGGCGGGTGCTTTGCTGAACGTAGAGCCTGTGGTGGTGAAGTTGGGGGATGGGCGAGACCCCTTGCAATCTCCGGAGCTTGGGCCCTGAGCCCAGACAGTGATTGTTTATGGGAAAAGCTCTTGGCCAGCCCTGAGACTGAGTTCTGTCTTAGAAGGGTGAAAAGCATTCTAACCGCCCCTCAGCCTGCTTGAGCTTGCAAAAGCAGAAAAACTGCTTTGGCCAGTTAGAAACCAACAAGAGGTTTCTTTTTTATTTTATTTTTTTTCTGTGTGTGTGTGTGCGTTTTCTTCTTTCTTTCTTTCTTTTTTTCCCTTATTCCGCTGTTGTTGTTTGATTGTTTGATTTTTATCTTGTTTTTGTTTACTAAGCAATGTTTTATTTTTTTAACTCTTATTTTTATATCTCTCAACTCCTTATGTTTCTCTTCCATACATCCTAGTGCTATTACTTTCACTCCAAATCTATCTCTCTCCTGCAATCCATCTTCTGTTTTTTGTTGTTGTTGTTTGCTTGTTTTTGGTTTTTGCCTGCAAATTACTGCAAATTTATATTATCTTTTTCTCTCTTTTCTGACATTTTTTATTTCAATAGTATTTTGGGTTTTTTTTTCTTTCTGCATAATCTTCTTTGCTTGGCTGCTTATACTGTCATTTGATAGGTTCCCCCTGTTGTATCAGTCACAGTGTGTTGAGAATTTACTGTCCCTCATTGGGTTTCATTAGTACAACACTCAAGATTCTATACTCCTTATTTTTGTTATCTAGATCTCATAGAATCTGCCACAAGATTGTTGCTGCAATATTATTGTAAATAAGACTTATTCCATACACTTGTAAATACAACTTAACACCCCTCACAGATCTTAGCTCACTTTGCAATTTCCTAAACTCTATTAATGCAGGGGTTACCTCTATTCTTTTACACGCTACTCCTATTTACTATTCTTTATTCCTACCTTACTTCAGAATCTGACATCCGCAGCCTCACAGCTTTCTGGATCCAACTAACAACCCTTTCCTCCACACTAAGAGTCTTATCTTCTTTCCATACTTTCCAAAATGTGCATAGTGGGGTGGAAGATCACGGTTAACACTATACATAGCCAAAGGATCTCCCATCTCTTCTCTACTGGCTGCTACTGTAAATATCATAGATTACTGGTTTGCCGTCTTAACCTATTTTGCCTTACTCCTCCAACTGATCACAAAAAAGACTAGGGGGAAGCTGCAAACACCAGGATACCCAAAAGAGACTACACCACTGAATCTCACAGGTATCCTACCACAGAAGTTCACACCATAAACACAAGGAATGAGAACAGATCAAGTTAAGAAACAGACGTTAACAAGAAGACTCTCAGGAATAATGAGAAGACAAAGAAACGAGCCGCAAATGAATGGAAAGGAAGAAGCCTCTGAAGGAATGCTAAATGAAATAGAGGCAACTCAACTATCAGATATTGAGTTCAAAACAATGATTATAAGGAAGTTCAACGAGCTCACAATGAGCTTCCAGAAACTACAGGGAAGCTACACTGAGCTCACTGCAAACTATATCAATATAAAAAAGGAAATAGAAACTATCAACAAGGGTCAAGAGGAAATGAAGAATAAAATTTCTGAACTGAAGAAGACAGGAGAAGGAATGAAAAGCAGGATTGATGAAGCAGAAGATCAGATCAGCGAATGGAGGACAAAGTAAAAAAAAAAAAAAAACATCCAGAAAGAACAAGAAAAGGAAAAGAGGCTTAGAAAAAATGAAGAGGGATTAAGAGAAATG
>PVIA01014603.1:0-26330 GCA_004024845.1 Tonatia bakeri
CTCTCTCTCTCTCTCTCTCTCTCTCTCTCTCTCTCTCTCTCTTTCTTTCTTTCTTTCTTTCTTTCTTTCTTTCTTTCTTTCTTTCTTTCTTTCTTTCTTTCTTTCTTTCGTAGCTGTCCAGCTCTCCCAACACCATTTGTTGAAGAGGCTATTTTTACTCCATTTTATGCTGCTGTCCCCTTTGTCAAATATTAATTGACCGTAGAGACTTGGGTTTATTCCTGGGCTCTCTATTCTGTTCCATTAGTCCATGTGTCTGTTCCTATGCCAGTATCAGGCTGTTTTGATTACAGTGGCCTTGTAATACAGTTTGGTATCAGGTATTGTGATCCCTCCTACTTTGCTCTTCTTCCTCAAAATTACTGCAGCTATTTGGGGTCTTTTATGGTACCATATACATTTTTGATGTGTTTGTTCTATATCTGTGAAATACGCCATTGATTCTTTAATAGGGATTGTATTGAATCTATAAATTGCTTTGGGAAGTATGGACATTTTGATGATGTTAATTCTTCAGATCCATGAAAATGGTATATGTTTCCATTTGTTTGTGTCTTCCTTAATTTCTTTCTTCAGTGTTATGTAGTTTTCTGAGTATAGTACTTTTATGCCCTTAGTTACATTTATTCCTAAGTATTTTATTTTTCTTTTTGCTATATCAAATGGGAATTTTTTCCTGATTTCTATTTCTGATATTTCATTATTGGTATACAAAATCCTCTGATTTATGAATATTGACTTTGTACCTGCCATTTTGCGAAATTCACTTATTAGGTCGAGCAGTTTTTTGGTGGAGTCTATAGGTTTTTCTATGTATAGTATCATGTCATCTGCAAACAATGACAGTTTTGTTTCCTCTTTTCTAATTTGGATGACTTTTATTTCCTTTTCTTGTCTGAATGCTGTGGCTAATACTTCTTCCATGTGAATTTTAAAATGAGTTTGTAAATTTCTATAAGCTAGCTATGTGGGATTTTGATTAGATTTCATTGGGTTGGGGATCCAAGAATCTACAGCTTATAAAATATTTATCCATGTTTTACCAGATTTATCTCCTAGGATTTCATATTTTTGATGCTATAGTGATTTTATAAATTTTCATTTTCTTATTTTCTATTGCTAATATGTAGGAATATATTTTGTGTTTATATATTTGTCTTGTAACCTGAAATCTTACTAAACTCATTGATTGGTTTTCTAAGTCTTCTGAAAATTTTGTTGAATTTTCTATATAAATGATTGTCATATGTGAATAAAAAATGGTACTGTTTTTCTAATTTGGATGACTTTTATGTCTTTTTATTGCCTGATTGCTCTATCTAGAACTTCAAGTATAATGTTGAATGAGAAAGCAGTGACTGCAAGTATTCTTGTCTCATATCTGATCGTAGAAGACAAGCATTCTGACTCTCGCTATTAAGTATGCCGTTCTGAAGTCCTTCCAATGGCTTCTTCCTTCTTATGTCTGGGCTGTTGTGCAGAACATCTACACTTGACCTCTATGTGTGGCAAGGGAGGAATCTGCATTTTTACCAAGGCACCAGGATGATTCATTATAAACTAGGCAGTGATTTAGATTACTTTTGGGAATTACTGGACAACATGAACTTTTTGGTCCCTTAAAGTTGCAAAATTCTAGAATTCAAGCCATCACTTTTGACATAAAGAGTATTTTCTAAGTTCAAAGAACACAGGTGTTTGCCAAGCAAAATGTCATATTTAGACAAAATTTTCAAATATAAGATTATCAAAAATGCTAACAAATAGTATATTGCTATCCAATATAATTCTATTTATTCAATTGGACACGCCTTTATTGAGGTGTCTCCAAGTACAAGATACTGTTCTATGAGAAGGTGTAACCATATTAATTTTCATGGCTGCTAAAAAAAATTACAAATTATCTAGAGTAGTAATACATTTAAACTGGTTCTGCAGTTTTTTGAGTCTCAGACTCCTACTGCTGCCTGTGGGAATTTTGAGTCTGGGGCAGGAGAGGAAGCAAGAACCTTGATAGAGAGCGGAACTTCCTCTGAGGCTACCTGCTGTGTTAGGCTTGTGTATTAGGCCAAGAATGGAGATAACTGTGAAATTATAAAATCCCTGAGATGTTCTACCTTTCAACATTGTAGTTTGGGGTATATATGCTCACTGCATTGCATCACCCACCTAATAGGTATGTTTCCCCATAACATGATGCTAACTGCTTTTAGCATTTGGGTCCGGTTAATTTCATCACATAAGAGACATCTTATACCTTTCTACATAACATTTTAAATCAGTCTTTAGTTAACATATTATAAGACAAAATCTTATAATCTGGATGTTTCAAGCATTAAAAGGAAATATTAGGTAACAGAAAAACAGTGGTCAATTGTTAATTCTCATCTTATTATCATTTCCAAACATAAGGTAATAACAGATGCCATGTGACATTTTTTTAAAAAAGGTAGTCCCAATATTGATTCTTACTGAAATGAGTTTTTAAAAAGAGAAACCAGAAGTTTCTTTATATTAAATGGAAATAAGCCAACTTAGTTAAACCTAAGTGAGGCCAAGTGACGAATAACAATATTATGGTATTTCATGTAAACAAACTGCTCTGTTGTATAATGCTTCTATTTTTTTAGTTTAGAATTGCCACAATATCTGGGAATGCCCAATTTGTAATGTATAAGGAGAAAACGTCATGAGTTTTCATGATTCAGTTTAATTATGCAAAAGGAAATGTGTTTCAGACATTTTTCTTGAGCATTCTCTTTCTGGACAGGATGTAGGCAGTGCCAACTGAAACTGTAGCCATCAGATGGGAAGAAGACCTGCCAGTATGACAAAATATCTACATCTCCTACTTGATGTGTTTTATTCCTCTTTTCTCTTTCTTACTTAAACCTAAACCAAAGCTCAGTGACAGTTTAATATCAAAGAGAAAGCAGGTCAAACTGCAGCTTAAAATGATTACAAAGTGAATTGTATGATTCAGGCTAGCCTAAACTTTAAGCCTTTCTTAGGGAGATGTGAACTTCAGCAGCCGCCTTCCTTTACATAAATGAAAGACAATTCTATTTACAAGGGCAAAGGTCAAGCTCTGCTGCTCACTCATTGAGTGTCTTTGGGTAAATATCATCCAAATTTTTTCATCTTTAAAATGGAAATAATAATATTGAAATTTCCATAACACCAAAATGAGCTAATTTATTGGACATTTTCTTAAATTCTCAAAAATATTGTACAAATCTAAGACAATAGCACTAAAACCATCTAAATAAAAATGTATTTATATTTTATTTGTTTATAATACCCATATTAACAAAGAATTTCACATAAATTTAGGTCTCTGAAGGCAGTACAATATATGAGAAGCCCAATTTGAGTGTTTTATTTGCATTTCTTTGCATTCTTAATTGTACATTTTTCATTAATTTTTCTTTTATTGTTAAAAATGCAATCATTAAGTAAATAGATAATTATTGATTACTTATTATGTGAAAGTCACCTTACAGTTCTTTGTCTGGCACACAAAAATGCTGAAACATTGGTCCAGTCTTCACTGAACTTATTCTGTTCTCATTATCTTGGAAATTTACACTTTAGTATCATTAGACTGTTTTGTGAATTTTATAGGCATGCTTCCTGAAATCATTCCTTGCACAATGAAAAAAATGGATCATCACTTGTGTGTCAGCGAAGATTTTCAATGTAATAGCTTTCCTCACATAACATGTGTTACTCAGAAAGGAAGTTCAAAAGGACCATTTCTGTTAGATTGCTGACTTTGACCTCCTGTGACCAAAAATCCTGTTTCCCTGTGTTTTTAAAGGAAACACGTTTGAGAAAAGCTCCCGATTCCAGATTCGGTGGTTTTCCTTAAAGTATGTTTGGAGAAACAACAATGGAATTCTGGGAGAGATCTGACATAAGCGGATTCATCTGATCCCTCTCCGGAGAGAGAAGTGTTTATTTACTCTGCTCAGAGATATATTTCTATGCATGTGCTATTCTTAGAGTCCTTTGAAGTAGAAAAGTCATATATCATAGACCTTGTGATTAAAAACTTTAAGGCTGTTTATCTGATGTGTATGTTGAGCACATAGAAAAGAAGAAACACCTGTTTGTTGAAAATAGTCTCTGAAGGATTAGGGAGCATAAATTTTGTAGGTTTTGATTCTCTACACAATGTCACATTTACTTATTTTACATCACAGATGCTTTTCAAGTGTTTTCAAGTAGATAATTTTAAAAAGGCAAATGTGATTTCATTTGGAACCCAAGAAATTCATACAGATAATTTGTGTGGTATCAAGAAATTGTGTTAAACTAGAAGTTAACTCGCAATAATGTCTTCTCTCATATACATATTGGGAGCATCAAATGAGATAAGCCATATGAAATTGCTTTCAGAGCAAAGCTGTTGAAAAACTAAAATATTTCTTATTTCTTTGGCTGAAGTATTACTTATTTATTTTTAAAGGTCTTTAGAAATTTTAAACAAAAAAGGACAAAAAATAATATGCAATTAATTGTTTTACTCCATAGCAATATATCCTAGACTTTTTGATACATAAATTTATATCTCATTTTTAAGCAGTTATATACAATTTCCTCATGTGAAAAAAAATACATGTATTGATAGATATTTAATTAATTTTGTTGGATTATTAAAAAAGTAAAAGTCACATGAGCATTCATGTTACATATTATTTTATTCATTCTCAAATATCTCTTTATGAAGCTAAAGTATGTAAAACAAGAGGAAATACTCACATAATATGATGTGCTATTAAAGATGTGTGATAATTAAACTTTACATCAGGCAAGGATATAAATGACTACAGTGAAAAAGTCATTTCAAAATTGTAAAAGACAATCCATCTTGACTTCTGCCTCCAGGATAATGGAGTAGACAACCTCTGTCCTATTCTTGCTAACTAAAAGCACCAAACAGTAAATATAAAATAAATTTTAAAAGATGTTATAAGATGGAGTACAGAAGGTAAACTGGCTGGGGACCTTGGGAGCTAGGATTTGTTTTGTCTTGTTCCTGACAGGACATTAGAGAAACTGGCAACTTAGAAATATTAATAGACATAAACTAAAAAAGCCTCAAGAAAAATCTTGAGAACCAAGATTTCAAGAAATCTCTCCAAAGAACCAAGAAAAGGACACTCTAGCAAGAAAACTTTTAGATAATATCTGCTCCACTCCAGCCAAACATCACAGAAAAAAAATGTGGTAGTATCTTCCCTCCATTGTCCTCTAGCAAAGGCCAAGACTTCTATCCTTGCCATGTACCCAATAATAACAATGTACTCCCACCCCACTGATGTAGCTTCAGTGAGGGTTGAGTGGGGAGATGGAACTTTCAGTTGCCCCACTCTGCAATGTCAGTAGAGACAACATGGAATGACTGAACTTTCACCTTCCGCTGCTGCTAAGGTGATGTCAGAAGAAGCCAAGTGAGAACTAGAGCTCTCACTACTGCTAAGTGGTAATGAGGTCACCCTCCACAGTGTGAATGTGGACTACATGAGGAGCAGCAATGAAGAGCGCTTCCCCCTAGATTTCAACAAAGATCAAGCAGAAAACTTAAATATTTACCAGTGGCACCTTCCTTCTTTGACCCAACTGTTGTCAGAGGAAACATAAGATTTAAATAAGATCTGAACTCTTTAATATAATACTCAATTTCCATATTTCAACTGAATATCATTCATCATTGCAAAAACAAAAAACCTCACCTAGAATAACAAAGGCAATCGATGAAGGCTAAATTGAGATTATATAGATATTAGAATCATCTAACAGAAAATTGAAAGCAGCTATCATAAATATGCTTTAATAAGACGTTACAAACACACTTGAAACAAATAAAAAAATAGAAAGTCCCAGAAAAGACATTTAAAAACCTTAGAAATCAATAGAATATATGAAGAAGAGCAAATTGAAGTTTTGGAACTGAGAAATATAACCAACACCACTGCTCCCAAGATACAAAAACCAAATTTGATGGGTGGGCTCAAGAACAGAATGGGGAACACATATGAAGAACTCTATGAATGTGAAGATAGAAAAATAGAAATGATTTAATCTTAATAACAGATTTAGATTAAAAGAGAAAAAGAAAACATATTGTATGAAAGAGAAAACATACAAAAAAATTAAGAGGGCCTGAGCAGTTTGCAGGAATATAATAGAGATCTAACATTCATAATGTCTAAGTCCCAAAAGGTGAGTAGAAGGCAGGTGAGGTTAAAAAGTATTAAAAAATAATAATGGCTTAAAAGTCCCCAAATTTGGCAAAAGACATAAGCCTATGGATTAGAGGAGCTGATCCATACGCAAACAGGATAAACTCAAATATAACTGTGCCAAGATACATCATAGTTACACTTCCAAAAACTCAAAATGAAAAAAAAATTGAAGCCCTGGCCTAGCAGCTTGGTTGGTTGAAGTGTCATCTGGATAAGCTAAGGTGGCTAGTTGATCCCCATTCAGTGCACATACAGGAATCAACCAAAGAATACATAAATAAAGTGGAACAACAAATTAGCATCTCTCTCTCTCAAAAAATTAATTAATAAAAAATTAAAAACAAACATTTAAAAGGCAGAAAGAAATACTATATTACCTATGGGGGAAAACAATCCAAATGACAGTGGATTTCTCATCAGAAACAATGCAGGCCAAAAAGAAGGGGCACATTTTGAAGAGCTGAAAGAAAAGAACCTGGAATTCTATATCCAGTGAACATATCCTTCAGGAATGAAGGCGGGGGACCCAGGGCAAAACACTGCAACCAAGAATGGAGAGGCAGACAGATAAATACGTAGTTTCACAGCTTCCCAGAGCAAAGATTTCAGAGCTAAGATAGGAAAACCTAAAATGTAATTAGCAAATTGCTGGATGCTCAGTGTGGACAATTCTGAGAGTAAAAAACTTGAGGGAGACCCACAATTTTGTGAGATTTAACTCTAGAAGCGTGAGAAGATTCCCATAGTATCCAAGAAAAATCCCCTTGCACTTCTGGCAGGGGAAGAAGAATAGGAACCTTTTAAACATATACCAGAACACTCTGTTCTTAACAAGGCTTGCCCTAGGTGAAACCAGTTGACTAGAACGTAACCTGTAGGGGCAGTATCAGAGGCTAACTGACTAGAGGAAGAGATATACTAAAGGAAATGTGACAGATGGGAGCACTATAATAGAAATGAATGATGCCTTTGATGAACTTATTAGTGGATTAGATAAGGCTGAGGGTAGAATCTCTGAGTTGAAAGATATATCAATAGAATCCTAAAAAATCAAGAAAGAAAGAAAGCAAAAATTGAAAACTAGAACAGAATATATAACAATTGTGGGAAAACTACAAAGGATTCACCATACACTTAATGGGAATACCAGAGGAGAAAACAGAAAGAAACAGAAGAAAATATTCAAAACAATGAGAAGAATTTCCCCAGATAAATACCAGATATCAAACCACAAATCCAGGAGGCTCAGAAAACACCAAGTGGGATAAATACCAAAGAACAACAACAATTAAAACTATAGCTAAGCATATCATTTTCAAACTACTGAAAGTGAAAGATCCAAAAATAAATAAATTCTGAAAGAGTCCAGAGGGGAAAAACTTCATCTATAGACAAGCAAAGATAAAAGTTATTTCAGACATCTCAGAAACCATACAAGAAAGATGAGCATAAGTTAACATATTTAAAGTACTGGGAAGGAGAAAAAAACCTCCACTAATCTAAAATGCTGTACCATGTGAAATTACCTTTCAAAAATGAAAGATAAATAGACATTCTTAGACAAAAAAAAAAAAACTGAGGGAATCTGTTACCAGTAGACATAACTTGCAAAAGATGTTAAAAGAAGTTCTTTAGAGAGAAAAAGATAATATCGGTAAGAAAGTCAGATTTACATACAGGAAAAAAAGCACACTTCTGTTCAAGATGGAGGCATAGGTAAACACATTTCACCTCTGTGCACTACAGCAAAAATTACAACTAGACTATAAAACAAATATCACCCAGATTCATCAGAAAATTGAGCTGTATAGAAGTCTGACAACAAAGGATTTAAAGAAGCCACATTCATCCTGACAGGTAAGAGGGGTGGAGATGCAGAGAGGCATGGAGACAAGGAATGACATGGAGAGCTAGCAGAATGGGCAGCCTTATATTCACATGTGGTGAATAAAAATCAGGAGGGATACCTTGGGAGCGAGCAATCTCAGCCCCAGACTAGACAACTCAACCCAGGATTCAAGCACCAAGAAGATAAGTCCCCATAACATCTGACTGTAAAAAACAGTGGGGATTGAGACCATGGAAGAAACTACAGGATTCTTGAGAAACCCCTCTTAAAGAGCCTGCAGCAAACTTAGGACTCATGCAGACTCACATCCCTCTGGGATTCAGCACCAGGGCAACAGCTGGAAGAGCACCAGTGGCATGCGGGGAGAAAATGAAGTGCAAGTACTGGGAGACAGCTTCCTCGCAGGCAATCTCCAGAGGCCAGACAATGGCATTGTCCCCCTCCCTGAGCCCTCCTTCACACAGAGCCACAAATTGGTGAAATGGGTTGCCCTGCCTGGGTGATTACTAAGGCTCTACCCCACCCAATTTACAGGTGCTTTTTCCCAAATAGGTCATGCCACTAAGGGCATCAAAGTAGCTTTACCTAATACATGGAAACAAACACAGGAAAGCTGCCATATTGAGAAGACAAAGAAATATGGACCAAATGAAAGAACAAAACAAAATTCAAGGAAAAGAAATAAATGAAATAGAGATAAGCAATCTATCAGATGCAGAGTTCAAGACACTGGTTATCAGGATGCTCAAAGAAATCACTGGATACTGTAACAGCATAAAAAAAAACTCAGGCAGACATGAAGGTTGCATTAAGTGAACTAAAGAAAAATCTACAGGAAACCAACAGTGGAGGTAATGAAGCTGAGAAATAAATCAACAATTTGGAACATAAGGAAGGAAAAGGCATTCAATCAGAACAACAGGAAGAAAAAATTTCAAAAAAAAACACCAAAGGTAGGTTTAGGAACCTCTGGAGTATCTATAAATGCACCAACATCCAAATCATAAGGGTGCCAAAAAGAGAAGAAGACCAAGGAATTGAAAACTTATTTGAAAAAATAATGATAGAAAACTTCCCTGATTTGGTAAAGAAACTAGATGCACAAGTCCAGGAAGCACAGAGAGTCCCCCCAAAAATGGACCCAAAGAGGACCACACCAACATATCAAAATTAAATGTCAAAGGTTAAAGATAAAGAAAGAATCTTAAAAGCAGCAAGAAAAAACCAGATAGTTATCTATAAAGGAATTCCTATAGGACTGTCAACTGATTTCTCAAATGAAACTTTGTAGGCTAGAAAAGATTAGCTAAAAGTATTCAAAGTGATGAAAAACAAGGACCTACAACCTATATTACTCTATCCAGCAAAAATATCATTTAGAATTGAAAACCAGATAAAATGCTTCCCAGATAAGGTAAAGTTAAAGGAGTTCATCATCACCAAGCCCTTATTAATGAAATGTTAAAAGGAACTATATAAGAAAAAGATCAAAACTATAAATATTAAAATGGCAACGAATTCACAACTATCAACAACTGAATCTAAAAAACAAACTAAGCAAAGAAGCAGAACAAGAATAGAATCATAGATATGGAGATCATTTGGAGGGTTATCAGCTGGGAGGGGGAAAGGAGAGAATGGGAGGAAGTATAAATTTGTAGGTATAAAATAGGGGGATGCTTATTGGTGAGGTTGTGGAAAAAAAGGAACCCTAGTCCCACTTTTGGTGGGAATGTAGACTGGTGTAGCCACTGTGGAAAACAGTATGGAATTTCCTCAAGAAACTAAAAATGGAACTGCCTTTTGACCCAGCAATTCCATTGCTGGGATTATATCCTAAGAATCCCACAACACCAATGAGTTCAAAGGAACCCATGCATCCCAATGTTCACAGCAGCACAATTTACAATAGCCAAATGCTGCAAGCAACCTAAGTGCCCATCAGTAAATGAATGGATCAAAAAACTATGGTACATTTACACAGTGGAATTCTATGCAGCAGAAAGGTAGAAGGAGCTCCTACCCTTTGCAACAACATGGATGGAGCTGGAGAACATTATGCTAAGTGAAATAAGCCAAGTGGTGAGGGACAAATGCCATATGATCTCACCTATAAGTGTAACCTAATCAACAAAACAAACAAGCAAGCAAAATATAACCAGAGACATTGAAATAAAGAATAAACTGAGAGTAACCATGGGGGAGGCGGTGCAGGATAACAGGGGAAAGAAGGGGAAGGGTTGTCAAGGAACATGTATAAAGGACCCATAGACAAAGACAAGGGAAGGTGTGATTGAGGGTGGGAGGTGGGGATCAGTAGTGCAGGGGAGAGTGGTGGGGAAAATGGACACAACTGTACTTGAACAACAACAAAAAATAAGCAGATGTTAAGAACAGTATGGGAAAAGGAAAAGCCGAAGAATTTATATGCATGACCCATGACATGAAGTAAGGGAGGGGATTGCCTGAGATAATTGGGGTACAAGACAGAGTGGGGAAAGAGGGAAAATTGGGACAATTGTAATTGCATAATCAATAAAATATACTTATAAATAAATAAATAGTAAAGTTGCAATGAAGAAGAAATAAGTGAAGGTAAAATAAAAACTTTTATTTTTCTTATTCTTAATTTATCTAAGAGGTAACAGTATGTTCAAAATAACAACAAAAACAATGTATTTACATATATGTATATATCTTTATATGTATAGTTGAACACACACACATATATGGTGACAATAAAGGAATGATACTCAAGATAGAATTAGGATTATTTTGTCAATATAAGGTGCTCATACTACCTGTAAAGTAGTATAGTGTTATTTGAAAGTGGATCTGGATTAGCTGTAAATGTATATTGCAAACTTTAGGGAAGCCACTGAAAAACGTATAAAAAGAAGTATAACAAATATGCTAATAAAGACAGAAAATGGAATAATATAAAATTTTCAAACAAAACCAGAAAAGACAGAAAAAGAATGAAAGACAAAAATAGGAATAAAGAACAAGAGAAACAAATAGAAAACAGTAACAAATATGTCAGGTATTAACCCAATTATATCAATAATCAATTTGAACATAAATGGTTTAATGCAGCACCTAGGCAATTTGGTGCATTTGGTTCTGAGGTGTGCTATTGAAGGAGAAGAAAGAGTTGAAGGGTCAGACAGAGGTAGAAATAACATAGACTGTATGTGTCATTGCTACCCACATCCTATTGGCTAGCACTACTCATATACTTACAATCTAATTGTAAAAGAGACTAGAAATTCCATTTTTTCACAGTGGCTGCAGCAGTCTGCATTCCCACCAACAGTGTACTAAGGGTTCCCTTTTCTCCACATCTTTTCCAACACTTGTTTGTTTTACTAATGATGGCCATCCTCTCAGGTGTGAAGTGGTATCTCATTATGGTTTTAATTTGCATCTCTACCAACCTAAGTGCCCATCAATAAATGAATGGATCAAAAAACTGTGGTACATTTACAAAATGGAATTCTATGCAGCAGAAAGAAAGAAGGAGTTCCTACCTTTTGCAACAGCATGGATGGAACTGGAGAACATTATACTAAGTGAAATAAGCCAGGTGGTGAGGCACAAATGCCATATAATCTCACCTTTAAGTGGAACCTAATCAACAAAACAAACAAGCAAGCAAAATATAACCAGAGACACCGAAATTAAGAGCAATCTGACAATAACCAGAGGGGAGGTGGGAGGGGATAATGGGAGGAAGGAGGGAAGGTTTTTCAGGAACAACTATAAAGGACACATGGACAAAACCAAGTGCGGGAGGAAGCAAGAGAGGGATGTGGGGATGGCTGGGGTGGGGGGAGTGGTGAGGGGTAAATGTAGACAACCGTAATTGAACAACAATAAAATATTTTTTAAAAAAATAAAAAAAGAGGCTGGAAAATGTGGTAGAGTACATGGAAATTCAGTCAGCATTAAAAGTATCCATGGAGCCCCCTGGCCAGATGGCTCAGTTAGTTGGAGCATCATCCCATGCACCAAAAGGTGGCAGGTTTGATTCTTGGTTAGGGCACATACCTTGGTTGAGGGTTTGACCAACAGTCAGGGTGTAACTAATTGATGTTTCTCTCTTACACTGATGTTTCTCTCCTATACTGATGTTTCTCTCTCTCCCTGTGTAAGAAAAAAAAATTCTCCATTAAAAAAATGCTGTAGTTAGATATACATACACATTTTTATAAACTCAGGGTTGAGAGGGATTTGTTATGAATGTCTAGAAAAGAAAAAGCAACACAAGGAGAAAATAGATTTAACTACCAAAAAGTTTAAAGGCCATAAACAGTGAAAGATGCCAAAAAACAAACTTAAAAGGAAAATAGATAAAGATAAAAAATAGATAAAGATTAAGAAGGGCAAAGAGAAAAAGAGAAAGTATTTGCCAAACATATAAATGGCAAAACATTAAAATTCATAAAATGCAGAATTTCTACAAATAAAAAATGACAAATTAATAGAGAACATAACAAAGATTACTAAAAATTCAAAACTACAGGTGGTCAGTCATATATGTACACGGAATTACATTTCAGTATTGTTGATAATAGCATAAAAAATGAAAACAGTTCAATTCTCAATATAAATCTGACTGAATTGTGTATTGTGTATCGATACAACCATGCAGTCATTAAAAGAGGACAAGCTAGATCCTACAAGGGCATGAATGGATTCCATTGATATAAAAGTGAAATAAAAAGAGATGTAAATCACTATAGACAATGAAATTTGGGGAAAATTAAAATTAATTTAAAATATTTATATAGATAGATGATTGAAAGATAATATAAATAATTAACATAATATAATATGACAAAATAGGGCAGAATGTGGACAAAACAGTTAACATAGTTTTCCTCTGAAAAGAAGATATTTTTACAAGTTTTATACATCAAAATACTTAAAATAAATATACTGTTTTAACATCTCCACATTTGCACTAAAAATTAAATTATACTGGAATTAGCTTATTTTTAGTATTTATGCTGAATAATATAAATATATATTTTCATCTAATACTTGATTGCATGCAGATATCTCACCATTTCAGGCCAAGACAGCTGGATTTGAGAGGAAATGTACCATTTTATTTTTTATTTATGTATCTGCAAGAGATAGATTATTGTATGCTTGAATCAAAAGGCATATTTCTCCATTGTCTTTAAGTTAAATATGTTAGTTATATGTTTAATTTAAATTCATTCTTCATGAAAATCACATGACAAAAGATATATGGAGCACATTATATATATATATATTTTTTAATTTCTTATGTATTTCCAGAAATGTCAAAAAAATTCATATAGTTCTCAAAGTGGTAACTTTTATTTTTTGAATTTTCTGCATTGTTTAAATTAAAAACCATAACTCATATTAATTAATTAATTAGTTAATTCATTCACTCATCTACCCATCCACCCACCTACACCCATCTATTGACCCATCCATTCATAATTCCATCCAGTCTATCATATTCAAGCAAATTTAATAAGTGCCTCTTCTAGGACATTGTGTTTGCCACGCATATTACAATTAACATTTAGTTTAACTTAGCTTGAAACAAGAAGTCTGCCCAAATGTTTTTTCCCTCCTTTCAGGTGACCATATTTATTAAAAACACACCAACAAAACATAAAGAATCTGGCCCTAGGTTTCTTGAACACCCATCTGGCTTGGCTTCCCTTGCCTCTGGCTTTTGTTTGCCCTGTAAATGACAGATTAGTGGGGACATCCTTTATAATAGGAAATGGAGGTCAATAAAATTTGCACCAGGTTTCCAATTTAGTATCATCCTAGTCAGGACATCCCAAAATAAAATTTGTTTCAAAAATAGATCTAGGAGAAGAAAAAGTCAGGATTGAAAACAAACAATTAATCCTCTTATGTCATTGATTCTGTGAGAAAACCAGACTTAAAAAAAAAGAAAAAGAGGAGTTTCTTCTTCAGGTGCAGTGATTTTGCTGGTAGAAAAAAAAAAAAAGGAGAACAAAAATAGTTCAGTTAAAGGGTACAGTGTGATAAACAATGCTGTAGAACAAAACAGGAAGTAATTTAATGGAAGAGAATCATTGACCTCAGAGCCTGAGACATGAATAGATACTTTGATGCAAAGATTTTTGCATTTGGAAAGTGTTGCACTGATGCTTTATTGATCAAAATTGAATGCACACCATGTACTCCTTTTGGCTTATCTACTAGGTGAAGAGAGATAGAGCATCTGCAATGTTGAATGATAAAGTGTTCCAAGACTGTTCCACAGGAAAGAAAAATCCATTAGTTTCTATTCTAATACCTGTACTTCTTTATACACATAGTTGTATGTGTGCATGCAAACATCCATGAGGTTTTAGTGCGATAGGAATTTTAGTTGATTTTTCATGCAAATGATCAGACATCCCAAACCAATCAGAATTTTTTTCTTGCTATAATCTTAAAAAATAGTTTCATCGTGGATACATATATTCTTATTTTTTCAAACTGTTGTGGAATGTATATTCAAATGGTATAGATTCAAAAGGGAGAAAAATATTTCTTCTTCATACTCCACAGCTAGTACTTTTTAGAGTACTAATCAGAAAAAAATATCAATTTAGATCAGTTTTCTCTCAGATAAATTGTCTTTTTTTTGTGATCAAACATATATTTTAATCCAGCAATATGGATGATACAGGTTTGTTTTGATTAAATGTGACAGATACTCAAATGGAGAACTTACATTTAAGTTTTCATTTTATTTATGGAAATTCAATAGGAATATTTCAGAAGAGATTAAGAATAGTGTCACTTTATAGTAAGTGTATGACTTTACTCCCTGGTGTTGGCTCATTCAATTCCAAGCTCCATTAAAATTTATTGTTTAACAGATAAATTGTCTTAATTCCAAGAAAAACTGTCATCCTGAAAAAAATTCTCTTCATATAGCAAAGAGAATTGGATATTTTGAATACATGCACTGATAATTCAGGTAAAATTCAGGAGAAACTTTGAAGTAGAGGAGGAAGCTGCTGTAATGCTCAATGAAAATGTCTTTGTTCAAGATAGCCAGTAAGCAGTAGAGCTGATCTAAACCAGGGACACCAACCTCCAATACTTTCAGATGTGTTCTTTATGTGAGACTCAAAAGCTTATGTATGAGTCTGTTGACTTGCCGTACTCTGATCTTAGCTGTCTGTGTGACATACTCATGTGATAGCAAAGGAAATTATTCCAGCATGAGGACTTAGGGTCTTTGGAAGAGAAGAGGGTTGTTTTGTTTTATTTTGTTATATGTTATTTGTTTTCCTGGCGTGTGCAATTATCAACACTTTCAAATACAAAGAGGCTGCTTCCTCTAAGTTCCTCGGTGAGAAGGCCCTGCCTTTCTACCCTATTTCCCTGGGGCTGTGGAGAGAGCTTTTGCCAGAGAGGGAAGGGAACTGGTATCCCTGAGGACCTGCCCTGTCCAAAGAGAGAAAACTGGACAGATGGCAGCTGACACGTAGAGGGCACTTTGTAGGAATACTGGCCCTGAGCAGGCTTCCTGAGCTGCACTTCATTGTCCCTCCCTTGCCAAGGCAGCCTGGAGGAGTTTGATGACTTGGCCTGGGACCAGTGGGCTAGTAGCCAAAGGGCAGTAAATCAAAGTGAAAAAGAGGTGATATTTTAAAAGCAAACAAGGCTTTTGTTTGTTTGCTCTAGAAGGTAAAGAGAAGTAAGTTATTGTAATGGTAAAATGGTAGATATAAAACAACACTCCATGGAATAATTTTAAGATATTTGTTTGTAAAAGCCTTTTCTTTAATGAGTATGTTCTATTCTTACCAAGCAAGATTCCCAATATTTTTCTAAATGAGGATGAGGAGTGTGTGAATTTTAGTTTTATCTGGAAATTTGTAATCCAGTGTTAGTGAGGTTCTTATGATTTTAAAATAAACAGAATATTTTAGTTCATAATCTCCATAGATTAAAATGTTTTCTATATGAAATTCCTGGCTCCAAATCTTTCTCTCTTATCCTAATTCAAGTTTTGTTTCTTCTACCCTCGATTAGCTTTTCCACTTGGGCGCTCAAACATGAAAAAACATTTCTAAATTTTCACCTCCTACAGTCAGCTAAGAATGGCTCTGTGTCCACAGGGAAAGATTCTTGGGGAAGTCAGAACTGGCTCTCAGAATACAATATTATGGGAACAAAATGTTGGGGACACATAAGCATTTATTTGTTATGGTCATAACTTTAATTATTTTTACTTATAAGTATAAACTGTTTCTTTGTACACAAATAATGTCATGAGAGCCCACTCATCACCCTCATTAAATATATAAAGCATTACACATTAATTATAATGCAAAAATCCCAAGTCACTAAAACAAACTGAAAGTAATATATGACAGTAGAAATGATGCTAGCTTTATTGTTCCTTTAAATTTATTAGCAACATTTATTAAGCTTTTGCTTGTGCCAGGCACTGAGATTGGAGTTGAAAGATACACTTGCTAACTCAGATGTGATGGAAGACTCACAAGCAAAGAAGAAAAAAATAGAACATAATACACTACAGAAATGCTATGGCAGGTAGAAACTCTGGAAACCAAGGGATCACAAAGGAAAATGTAACTCAAAGTGGAATTGGGGATGGAGGTGAGTGACCAGTAAAGGTTTCTCAGGGAAAGTGATCCTTGAGTTGCTTCTGGAAGGAGAGGGTTGGGGGGGGTCACATAGGAGAGGAAAGGTGTGTCAAGTAGGGGAAGCAGCACCTGTAGACTCTGAGGTGTAGCTTAGCACTAGCACATGGGGCAACTGCTAAAACTTGGCTTGGCTGGCGTAGGCTAAGCTTAGAGCTGTGACTTTCAGGAGGGATTCAAACAATGACATGTACTTTTTAAAACAAACTGTGTGCTCCAAGACTATGGTGACCTGGAATTGTGTCTGAGGAGGGCTTCAAGGATTCTGTGAATCCTTTGAAATTTTATGCAACATAGGAGTGTGTGTGTTGGGAGGTGGGTTTGTTCCCTTGGGAAAGTTCAGCTCTTTCCTTCCATCCTAAACTGTTACATAGCTCACAAAAAGGGTAAAGCCTTCTACTAAGGTAGAAGAGGGTTGTCAAATTAGAAGGTCATTGCAATAACTGTGATTACAATAAATGAAGTTCTGGATTGAGAAAGTGATCCTGGGGATAAAAGGCAAAGAGAATTTCAGGAATAATTATGAGGTGGTGTTGACAGAATTTATAATCTGATTAGCTTTGAAGAGGGAAGAGGAAGGAGTAATCCAAGTTTCTCAAGTGGTAATGTTTCATGAATGATCTGGGGATGCTGCTAAAATGCAGTTTCTGACTAGTAGGTTTGAGAGGAGCCAGGGATCCCACACCAATAACAAGTTCTCTAGTAATGGTGATGTGATACTGTGTTCAGGCACTAGGTTTTAAGCAGCAAGGGTGGGGGTAACATACTCTAGAACCATGTATTTCAACCTCAGATATTGACATTTTGGAGTACATAATTTTCTGTGATGGTGGTGGGGACATTTTGTGTATTGTAGCACATTTAGCAGCATCTCAGGTTTCTGGTCACCAGATGACAGTATCAACCCAGTAGAATAACCAAAAATATTTTAGGCAACACCAAATTGGGGGTAGGGGGACACAGAGTGGTGGTGAGAGGCATTCCTGTCTACTGATTCATAGCGCTGGTAAATATTAAAATCGTATCAGCTGCTTTAAGATTTATCAATGCCTGACCTCACCCAGACTGATTATATTCTAACCTCTGGTGGAGTAGGATGAGAATGATGCAGGGCAGCTTTAGAGAAGCCAGACTGCAACCAGGCCTGCAGGTTTGATGCTGCAGCACCTGGTCTGGTGGCAGAACTGTGGCTTGAGCAGGGAACTTGGCCTGTGGAGGACCAATGTAGGTGGAAAGGTGAAGTTAGGGGTAAAGATAAGATTCCAGACTTAAGTGTTCATGAACTTGATATGCCTGAAGGTTATTAGGATGGAGATGCTCACTTCGATTTTCTTGGTCACTGACAAGCTATGTGCACTTGGACCAAATAACTATATTTCTAGTTTTTTATTTTCCTCATCTGTCAACTCTGATAATATCTAAAAAATTGATGAAAAGGTAAAATTCATTACTGGGCATGGAAGAAAGTAAAAGTGATCTTATGATATTAAACATATACACACATACTCAGCTCAAGGTAGACCTTCAGAATTTTTTTGAAAAAACATATTTTGAAAATTTTGGAAAAAATGAGACTTTTCTTTTCATTCACAAAACAGTTTCATTTATTTTATCTAATTTTGTCTTCATGGGGACCCTACCCTTGGTATGTTTATAGACTAACTCTCACCCTAGAACCTTATTATTCATACAATTTTTTTTCACATTTTCTGTTGTTGTTCAAGTATAGATGTCTCCATTTTCACCACATCACTGCCCCCTACACCAGCCATCCCCACTTCCCACCTTTGATCCTACCCCACTTTGGTTTTGTCCATGTGTCCTTTACACATATTCCTGAAAATCCTTCCCCCTTTCCCCCTAATTATTCCTTTCATCTCCCCTTTGGTTCCTGTCCTCCTTGTAGAAGTATCTGTTCAAGTCCTTTGCCCATTTTTTTAATTTTAATTGTTGTTCATGTACAGTTTTCTGTCTTTTACTCCCATCCCAGCCCACCCCTCAGTCCTCCCCACCTCCCTCCCATTTCCACCCCCCCCTAGTTTTTGTCCATGTATCCTTTATACTTGTTCCTGTAAGCCCTTCCCTTTTCCCCCTGAAATTCCCTCCCCTCTCCCCTCTGGTCACTGTCAGCCTGTTCTCTATTTCAGTGTCTTTGGTTACATTTTTCTTGTTTGTTTGTTTGTTTTGTTGTTTAGGTTCCTGTTAAAGGTGAGATAATATTGTATTTGTTGTTCACCACTCAGCTTATTTCACTTAGCATAATGCTTTCCAGTTCCATCCATGCTGTTGCAAAGGGTAGGAGCTCCTTCTTTCTTTTGCTGCATAGAATCCCATTGTGTAAATGTACCATAGTTTTTTGATCCATTCATTTACTGATGGGCATCTAGTTTGCTTCCAGCACTTGGCTATTGTAAATTGTGTTGCTATGAACATCAGGGTGCATAGGTTCTTTTGGATTGGTGTTTCAGGGTTCTTGGGATATAATCCCAGCAGTGGAATTGCTGGGTCAAAAGGCAGATCCATTTTTAGTTTTCTAAGGAAATTCCATACTGTTTTCCATAGTGGTTGTACCAGTCTGCAGTCCCACTAACAGTGCACTAGTGTCCCCTTTTCTCTACAACCTTTCCAACACTTGTTTGTTGCATTGTTTATGATGGCCATTCTGACTGGTGTGAAGTGGTATCTCATTGTGGTTTTAATTTGCATCTCTCTGATAGGTAGTGATATTGAACATCTTTCCATGTGTCTCTGGATCCTCTGTATGTCCTCTTTGGAGAAGTGTCTGTTCAAGTCCTTTGCCCATTTTTTAATTGGGTTGCTTCTTTTATTAGAGTGGAGTCATGTAAGTTCTTTATATATATTGGAGATTAAACCCTTGGCTGAGGTATCATTGGTAAATACATTTTCCAAAACATTTGGTTCTCTTTTTATTTTAATACTGTTTTCTTTAGCCATGCAGAAGCTTTTTATTTTGATGGGATCTGATTTGTTTTTTTCTTTCTTTTATGTTCCTTGCTCTAGGGGCCATATCAGTAAAAATGTTGCTGCATAAAATATCTGAGATTTCCCTGCCTATGTTCTCCTCTAGGACTTCAATAGTGTCATGGCTTTTATTTAAATCTTTTATCCACCTTGAACTTATTTTTGAGTATGGTGTAAGTTGCTGCTCGAGTTTCATTTTTTTGCATGTAGCTGTCCAGCTCTCCCAACACCATTTGTTGAAGAGGCTATTTTTACTCCATTTTATGTTGCTGCCCTCTTTGTCAAATATTAATTGACCATAAAGACTTGGGTTTATTTCTTGATGCAGACACTGGCTCTCAGTGTCTGCGTCATTATAGATGAAATGAGACATTCACACAGACTCCCAAGTCCAGTGGAGGAAAAGAGACAGCATGTCTTTTCTCTCAAGGGGAGCAAAAGCCTTGGCCTCCGCCTTGACACCCCTTTATTGGGTTTTTCCTCCCATTACAAGATGGTCCTCATTTACTATGCACAGGTTCGCTTTAGGTGGTTACCTTTTACAGAAAACAGAGGAGCCAATGCTGTTAATCACATCACAGGAGATGGATATTTGCAAATGAAAAGGCAAAAGTAGTTGGACCAGTTACACTCATCCTTGGAAGGTTCAGCATGGATTTTAGGAAGTTGCTTTGCAGTAAATGTCCTCAATTCAGGGTGAGGGAGTTTGAGCAAAAAGCAAGACTCACAGCGGCATATGTACATTGCAGGCCTGATTCCCCACGGGAGTACCTATCTGTGGGCATGGGTCCTGTTCATCTCCCAGTGGGAGCTGGGCCCACACCATGCAGGATGGTCTGCTATAATTTCTGGGCTCTCTGTTCTGTTCCACTGGTCCATGTGCCTGTTTCTATGCCAGTACCAGGCTGTTTTCATTATAGTGGCCTTGTAATACAGTTTGGTATCAGGTATTGTGATCCCTCTTACTTTGCTCTTCTTTCTCAAAATTGCAGCCACTATTCTGGGTCATTTATAATTCCATATATATTTTTGAAGTGTTTGTTCTATGTCTGAAATATGCCATGGGTCCTTTAATAAGTATTGCATTGAATCTGTAAATTACTTTGGGTAGTATGGGCATTTTGATGATGTTAGTTCTTCCGATCCATGAACACAATATATATTTCCATTTGTTTGTGTATTCCTTAATTTCTTTCTTCAGTGTTGTGTAGTTTTCTGCATACAGGTCTTTTACCTCTTTGGTTAGGTTTATTCCTAGGTACTTTATTTTTCTTTTTGCTATATCAAATGGGATTTTTTTCTTGATTTCTGCTTCTTAGTTTCATTGTTGGTATACAAAAATGCCTTTGATTTCTGGATATTGACTTTGTATCCTGCTGTTTTGCCAAATTCATTTATTAGGTTGAGCAGTTTTTTGGTGGAGTCTATAGGATTTTCTATATACACTATGCAAGTAATGTCATCTGAAAACAATGACAGTTTTTTTTCCTCCTTTCTGATTTGAGTGCCTTTTATTTCATTTTTTTGTCTGATCACTATGGCTAAAACTTCCAATACTATATTGAATAAAAGTGGTGAAAGTGGACAAGCTTGTCTTGTTCCTGATCTTAGTGGGAAAGTTTTTAATTTTTGCACATTGAGTATGATGTTGGCTGTAGGTTTCTCATATATGGCCTTTATTATGTTGAGGAATGTTCCCTCTATTCCCACTTTGTTGAGTGTTTTTATCATAAATGGGTGCTGCACCTTATCAAATGCTTTTTCCACATCTATTGAAATGAACATGTGACTTTTGTGTTTGCTTTTGTTTATATATTACATTTATGGATTTGCAAATATTGAACCACCCTTGTATTGCTGGGATGAATCTCACTTGGTTATGGTGTACGATCTTTTTAATGTATTGTTGGATACAGTTTGTGAATATTTTGTTGAGCATTTTAGCATCTATGTTCATCAGTGATATTGCTTGAAGTTTTCTTTCTTTGTTGTGTCTTTATCTGGTTTTGGAATTAGGATGATGCTGGCTTCATAAAAAGAGTTTGGGAGTCATTCATCATTTTGGATTTTTTGAAATATGAAGGATAGGGGTTAGATCTTCCTTAAGTGTTTTGTAAAATTCTCCTGTGAAACTGGCCAATCCAGGGCATTTGTGTGCCAGGAGGTTTTTTTTTATTACTGCATTAATTTTGTCTAGTGTTATTGGTTTGTTCAGGCTTTCTGCTTCTTCTTCATTGAGTTTTGAAAGATTATATTTTTCTAGAAATTTGTCCATTTCACCTAGGTTTTCAAATTACTTGGCATGTAGTTCTTTGTAGTAATTCCTTACAATCCTTTGTGTTTCTGTGCTGTCAGTTGTACTCTTTCTACTCCTTCTCTTCTCTTTCATTTCTGATTGTGTTTATTTGGGTCCCCTCTCTTTTTTTCTGATGAGCCTACTTAAAGGCTTGTCAATTTTGTTTATCTTTTCAAAGAACCAGCTCCTGGATTTATTGATTCTTAGAATTGTGCTTTTAGTATCTATGTTGTATAAGTCTACTCTGGTCTTGGTTATTTCCTCCTTCTACTCGCTCTGGGCTGTCTTTGTTGTTGTTCCTCCAGTTCTTGTAGGTGTAGAATTAGGTTGTTTATTTGAAATGTTTCTTTTTTTTTTTTTTTTTTTTAGGTAGGCCTGAATCGCTATGAACTTCCCTTTCAGGACTGCCTTTGCTGTTTCCCATAAGTTTTGGACTGTTTTAAATTCATTTTCTTTTGTTTCCAGAAACTTTTTGATGTCTTTCTTCACCTATTCATTTTTTTTTTAACTGTATGCTATTCAATCTCCATGAGTTTGAGTGTTTTTGAGTTTTTTCCTTGAGGCTGGTTTCTAGTTTCAGTCCCTTGTGGTTGGAGAAAATGCTTGATATGGTTTCAATTTTCTTGAATTTGTTGAAGTTTGTTTTGTGTTTGACCATATGGTCTATCATTGGAAATATTCCATGTACATTTGAAAAGAATGTGTATTTTCCTCCTTTGAGATGAAAGGTGATGTATATATATCTCAATGCTGTCCATTTGATCTAGAACATTGTTCAATGCTGCAATATCCTTGTTGATATTTTGTTTGGAAAATCTGTCCATTTTTGATGGTGGGGTGTTGAAATCCCCTGTTATAATTGTGTTATTGTCAATATCTTTCTTGAAGGCCTGCAAGATTTTTCTTACATGTTGGGTGCTCCTATGTTGTGTGCATATATGTTTATAATGTTTATGTCTTCTTGATGGAGTCTTTCCTTGAATATTTTGAAGTGTCCTTCTGGGTCTCCTTTTATGGCCCTTGTTTTGAAGTGTATTTTATCTGATATGAGTATTGTTACCCCTGTTTTTTTTTCCTGTCCAGTTGCTTCGAATATTTTCTCCAACCCTTCACTTTCAGTCTGTTTACGTCTTTTGTTCTGAGGTGGTTCTCTTCTAGGCAGCATATATGTGGCTCATGTTTTCTTATCCATTCAGCTACTCTATGTCTTTTGATGGAGCATTTAATACAGAAAATAATGACAGGGTCAGTAAACTCTAAGTTAAGAACATCCTCTTAAAGCAAGTTGTGAAATGTAATATAACTTGGTGTGAACGAATACAGACATTGAGTTGGCTAATTTGCCCTGATGCCTTTTGTCTGTTTAGAAATCCATTGGGGAGAGCAATTGTCCACCTGGGCCCTTTGAAAAAGCTAGCTCTAGCATTGCAGGAGAGAAAACAAGCTATTGAAGACCTTGAGCAATGTTGGTTCCAGCTGGAGGACCTTGTTAAAAAGAAAATGCAAGCGTCAGTCACCAACTTGGAAGAACTAAATGTGGTGTGCCCAAGTTTTGGGAGCCGATGGAGTGGGGAAAGGAGCAGCATCCCAACATTCCCAAGGGCCTCAAGCAGGGCTCACCACCCAATAGGGCTCCAAAACTTGTCATGGATTACCTCGCCATCTGCAGTGAACTGGACACCAAACAGGTACTCCTGAAGTCACTCAGATAGGACACTGACAGAGTGATGACTGATGTCAGCCTAAATGAGCAGCAAGTAATCCAGAAAGCGCTCTCCAATGCACAAAGGCATGTGAATTGTCTTAGCACCTTAATGGGCCAGAGACGAAAATATTTGAACAAGATCTTGTCAGAGAAAACCCAGTTTTTCATGGCAGTGTTCCAGGTGACTAGCCAAATTCAGCAGCACTAGTGAAAGATATTGTTCTGTGAGCACATCTGCCTGTTGCTGGAAGACATGAGCTAACAAGTTAAAATATGTGAGAGTGCTCAAGCCAGCCTCAGAACTTCCCAAAATGAAGTCACTGGCCCATGGACCCAGGGTTGTGATATAATGAAAAGAGCCACAGAGCAGGAAATGGGTAAAGTGCTGGGTAAGCTTTAGGAATTGTAGAGTGTCTATGACACTGTTTTACAAATGTGCAGCCAGAGGCCACAAGAACTACCGAAGTGTTTAATTTCTAAGACACATTCTAAGGAAGATTTTGATAAAGCTTGTCACTGGCTAAAACAAGCAGATATTGTTACATTTCCTGAAATCAACCTAAAGAATGAGAATACAGAGCTTCACACACAACTGGTCAAATATCAGCTCAGTCTTGAGCCATCTCCAGAATATGAAAATCTGCTGCTTACATTACAGAGAAGCGGGCAGGCCACGTTGCCCTCACTGAATGAAGTCAATCATTCTTACCTCAGTGAAAAGCTGAATGCTCTGCCCCTGCAATTTAATGGTGTTATCACTTTGGCTAAAGACAAGTTCTATGAGGTCCAAGAGGCAATTCTTACTCAGAAAGAATACACTTACTTGATTGAGTTGACCACCCTGTTTCTGAGTGAACTCTAAGACCGCTTCTTAAAGATGAGCCAAGTGCCCACTGACCTGGTCGTTGAAGAAGCTGTATGTCTTTGGAATGCATGCAGAACTCTTTTGGAAGAAGTGGAAGGCCTTGGGGGAGCAATGGATGGACTGAACCAGAAGAAAGAAAGTTTTAACAGCACAGGGCAGCCTTGGCAGCCAGACAGGATGCTGCAACTTGTTACCCCATACCACTAGCTGAAGTGACAAACAGAACAAAGCATTAGCTTATTAGAAGACATCATCAGTGCTTATCAAGAACATGAGAAAATGTGCCACCAGCTGCAGAAACAACTTGAGATTGTGAAAGCAGAGCAGTACAAAGTGAACAAGGAGATGCTTCCAGCAGATGAGAAGCTCAAACTGTATCACTCACTGGTGGGAAGACTTCAGGACTCAGGAGTTCTGCTGAAACAAGTGGCCATGCATCTTGATGATCTTGTTCCACACTTTGATCCCTCAGCTTACAAGAAATCCAAGCTTCAGATCCAGTCTTAACAAGAGGAGTTAAAACTGCTAACTTCGGCCATGGACACGACAGTGACTCAAGACATATTATAATATCAGGGCATGGAGTCATTTTTGGGAAAATACAAACACAAAAAGCACAAATTATAACTGATAAATTCAAGTAAATTAAAAATAAAATTTTAGTATATCCAAATTCATCAGTGGGGATTCGGGAAGATGGTGGCCTTGTTGGAGGAATCGTGATCCCCTTCCCCAGTACATAGGGGAGAATTTGGCTTATCTGAGGAGGAACAGAGCAGGAGACCACCAATATCACATTTATGAAAATAAGACATCAAAAATTATAGCAGACATTGAATAAACACATGGTAAGAAGACTGCTTCGGGATAATAAGGGCCCTGGGATAGGTGTGGAGACCAGACCCAGTGCTCCTGGGTCTGTCTCAGGGCACCTGGGAGAGCGGAGTTACTGCTCCCCCCCCAGACAACAAGGACTGAGAAGCAGTGGTGGAGGCCCTGTTGCTTGAAGGTGCAGAGTGGAGAGTGAGGAAGGAGAGACAGTGGTGTGGGGGTTGTGGGCACCCATGCACAGCTCAGGGAAGAGTGAGTTCCCCAGTCTGCCAGACCAAGGGAGGCCTTGCTGAGCACCCGTGCTCCCAATCCAGTGAGTGTGTGGTTTTGGGGAAGACTGAGACCCCACGGCCATGAACAAGGGATGGACTTCTGGAGCAGAGGTGATCTTGTGTGGGCGGGGGTGATCTTGTGTGGGCATGCACCCCACTGGGATACCTGACTCTCAAACGGTGAACCTAGAAAAGACGCAACACTTCCCAAGTTCCTGGGACCCATGGCAGTGGTGAAGGGAAGTGTGCGACCCCTCCCAATCCCCAGAGTGTGCACCATGAACCAGGAGGAGAGGTGGGTGCTTTGCAGAACATAGAGCCTGCGGTGGCGAAGTTGGGGGGAGGGGCACGACCCCTTGCCATCTCCAGAGCTTACACCCTAAGCCCAAGGCAGCAATCGTTTCTGGGGAAAGCGGGTGGCTATCCCTGGGGATAGTACCTGAGAGACTGACTGAGTTCTGATTGAGAAGGGTGAAAAGCATTCTAACCGCCCCTCAGCCTGCTGAAGCCAGCAACAGCAGAAAAACTGGTTTGGGCAGTTAGAAACCAACAAGAGTTTTTTTTTTTTTTTTTTTTTTTTTTTTTTTTT
>PVIA01014604.1:0-26306 GCA_004024845.1 Tonatia bakeri
GCACAACCAAAAGAAGGACAACAACAATTTAAAAATAAAAACACAAGCAGAAATGCCAGAAAATTGAACTGTATGGAAGTCCGACAACCAAGGAGTTAGAGAAGAAACACCCATGCAGACCGGTAGGAGGGGCGGAGATGGGCAGCGGGCAGAGAGGGGACGCAGCGAAGCTGTGGTGGACGCAGCTGAGCGGTGGACTGTGGAGCAGGGCAGGCAAGGCGGCAGCTGGTTGGCACCCGCGGTCCCACATTCACGTGCAGATAAACTGGGAGGAACACCTGAAGTCCCAGCAGGGCAATAAAGCCTCAAACCACTGATTGAAAACACCTGTGGGGGTTGTGGTGGCAGTGGGAGAAACTCCCAGCCTTACAGGAGAGTTCACTGGAGAGACCCACAGGGTCCTAGAACGTACACAAACCCACCCACCTGGGAATCAGCACCAGAAGGGCCCGCTTTGCTTGTGGGTAGCAGGGGAAGTGACTGAAATCCAGCAGGGAGCGGAGCAAATGCCATTGTTCCCTCTCAACCCCTCCCCACATACAGCTTCACACGCAGCGATGTGGGGTGCCCCGCCCTGGAGAACACCTAAGGCTCTGCCCCTTACTACGTAGCAGGTACGCCGAGACAAAAAAAAAAAAAAGGCCCAAATGAAAGAACAGATCAAAGCTCCAGAAAAAATACAACTAAGTGACCAAGAGATAGCCAATCCATCAGATGCACGGTTCAAAACACTGGTGATCAGGAAGCTCACAGGATTGGTTGAGTTTAGTTGCAAATTAGATGAAAAACTGAAAGCTACGCTAAGTGAAATGAAGGAAAATGCACAGGGAACCAATAGTGATGGGAAGGAAACTGGGACTCAAATAAATGGAGTGGACCAGAAGGAAGAAAGAAACATTCAACCAGAAAAGAATGGAGAAACAAGAATTCAGAAAAATGAGAAGAGGCTTAGGAACCCCCAGGACATCTTTAAATGTTCCAATATCTGAATTATAGTGGTACCAGGAGGGGAGGAGGAAGAGCAACAAATTCAAAACTTATTTCAACAACTAATAAAGGAGAACTTCCCCAATCTGGCAAAGGAAATACACTTCCAGGAAGCTCAGAGTCCCAAAGAAGTTGGACCCGAGGAGAAACACACCAAGGCACATCATAATTACATGAGTCAAGATTAAAATGAAGGAGAGAATCCTAGAAGCAGCAAGAGACAAGGAGACAGTCACCTACAAAGGAGTTCCCATCAGACTGTCAGCTGATTTCTCAAAAGAGACCTTACAGACAAGAAGGGGCTGGAGAGAAGTATTCCAAGTCCTGAAAGGCAAGGACCTATGTCCCAGATTGTTCTATCCAGCAAAGCTTTCATTTAGAATGGAAGGGCAGATAACGTGCTTCTCAGATAAGGTCAAGTTAAAGGAGTTCATCATCACCAAGCCCTTATTATATGAAATGTTAAAGGAACTTATCTAAGAAAAAGAAGATAAAAACATGTACAGTAAAATGACAGCAAACTCACAATTATTAACAACCACACCTAAAACAAAACCAAAACAAACTAAGCAAACAACTAGAACAGGAACAGAACCACAGAAATGGAGATCACATGGAGGGTCAGCAACAGGGGAGGGGGAGAGAAGGGGAAAAGGTACAGAGAATAAGTAACATAGATGGTAGCTAGAAAATAGACAGGGGGAGGGCAAGAATAGTATGGGAAATATAGAAGCTAAAGAACTTGCCACACATGGACATGAACTAAAGGGGGGTAATGTGGGTGGGAGGGGATGTGCAGGGTGGAGGGGAGTGAAGGGGGGAAATGGGACAACTGTAATAGCATAATCAATAAAATATATTAAAAAATAAATCATGGTTTTAGTTCTGAGGCTGCAAGGAGCCTCGTACTTGCCCAGTTTGCCCAGCAGTCATTTTGCAAACTGCAGCCCTGCCTCCCAGCCCAGATGCCACACGGACGCAGGCAGACACACCACCGCCCGTGTGCGTCTCCGCACTCGGGTGTTCTGAGGCGGCGTAGAAACGGGCTCCCCAGCGATCTCTCCCAGTGTGCCCAGGCCAGGGGCTGTACCACCCACAAGCAGGACACGGAGTTCCCTCCAGGACGGGAGCACCGTGCGGGAGTCTGCGCACCACAGAAGGCACCCTTTCCTCTGGGATAGACGCCCAGTGAAGGGGGGGCTTCATTTTTGAGAAAGTCCAATTTTTCGTTTCTTCTTTTATTGACTGTGCGTTTGGGGTCAAGGATAGTTCGCTAAGTCCGACACCCCAAAGGTTTTCTACAATGTACAGCTTCCCATTTCACATTTAACCGTAACGCACTTGGAGTTGGTTTCTGTGGCAGGTGTGGGGCTGAGGCCCCGGCTTCTGGCCCACAGCTATCTGACAGTTCCGGCACCACGAGTCGAAATGACCGCCTTCCCTCCTTGGAAACTGCTTCGCACCCTTGTCAGAGCCCCGCGGGGCACAGCTGTGTGCGTGCGTCTGGACCTCCGGGTCCGTCCGGTGTCGGTGTAAACGTCTCTCCACCGACTGCACCGTCCGACACACGCGGCCACACGGCAGATCCCGGGACTGCGGGGACTGACTACTCTTCCTTCCGAAACCAGTCCTACTCCTCCAGCTCCGTTCCTTCTCACACAAACACACTTAGGACATTCGGTCCATGTTCACAGAAACTCTCCCCGCTCTGCCCTGGCAGTCCGCAGTGCCTGTCACCCCGGACTCCTCGCCCGCAGGCGGGGGGGCCGGCACACAACACGCGTGTGTCAAACACGTCTCTCTGTGCCTGTTCCCGAGACATTTAGGGAGAACATTATGCTCCGGTACGATGCCAGACGCCGCATCTGCTCTGGTGCGTAAGGAAGAGAGACAGAGCTGGCACGTGTGTTCGCAGATGTGCTGCTAACCCGTTTCTGCCGCAAGCAGCCTTTTACGTAAGTAGTTGTGCTTCTGGAGCCCAGAGCAGCCCCACCCCCCTCCCCTCTGAGGGCCCGAGCTGTGGGCCTGGCCGGCAGGTGACGGCCTCACCCTTCTGCCCACCAGCGGTGCCGCCAGCAGCTCGGAGGAGACGTGATCTGGAGGGAGGGGTAATACTCCCGGGAGCTCCGTCTGTCCTTCTAGAACCCCCAAACCCACACTGAGCATCTCTCCCCTCAACGGTCTTGAGGACAGTGGGTGACGGGCCCTTGGCGTGTCAAGGGGCCCCAGGGTCTGGGCCCTCAGCAGCTCGTCCATTTCTACCAGGTGACGACCGTGCACATGACACGCTGACCCACAACCCCCCTGTGTCCTCAAGTGCTGAGACCGGGAGGCTTGAGGGCCTGCTCCCCGCTGGAGGGGCCTGAGCGCTCGCGGGCCCCACGGTGTCCCTGCCCGAGAGGTCGGGGCTTCAGTCCAGCCTGGCCCTGGACGCAAACCCGAGAAGACGCTCTCACAGAGGCTGAGCTACTGGACTGAGGGGATGCAAAGGGGACGTGGCCTAAAATTCTCCTGGGCCCATCACCATGGGGTGGAGGAGCACGCCCCTATATCATAGGTGTCCCGGCACTTGGGGGGTGGGCCGCACCTGGAGCAGCCCCCCACCCCAGGATTCTCTGAGCCTTATGTGGGGGTCCCCAGGATGGGCCCCCCATTGCACCCCATTAAAGACCAGCAGGCGCCCTCCCACCCCAGAGAGACCGGGGCTGGCACATCTCAATCCCATGACCCCAGAGGGGCACCAGCCAAATCCAATGCTCCAGACGCTGAGTTTCTACTTCTAAATCATGAGAGTTCTTAAGTCAACGTTACTGAGCAAGGGTGCCTCGGGGACAGCACGGACCACACGCGATACAATTTTGCAGGGAGCTGCACCGGAGGTCACCCCACCGCCATCAGCAGCGCAGGTGGGGACAGGCGGTGGAGAGGCCCCAGCTCCTAGTGGCTGTGACCCCTTGGCGGAGCAGCCCTGCACCCTCGGCCAACTCTGCAGAAGTCAGTCTCCCACGGGGGCTGAGGCAGCTGCCGCACGCGGCCGCCTGCTCCAGAAATCGCTGTTCGGTATGACTGCGGTGCAGCCCACAGAGAGGACCCCGACATCCCTGCGCCCCACACCAGGGCCACCCCCTCCTGGCCTCAGACCCACAGGACAGAGCCCAGGGCTCCCCTCCTCAGGCCTGGGCTGGTGCCCAGGACAAGGTGCTCAGCAGAAGAAGCAGGTCGCAGCCCAGTGCAGGTGGGGACTGTGTGTGTGTGTGCACAGCATTTCCCCTGTGGGCAGGTGCACAAAGAAACTTTCCGAAGGAAAGGCATCGGCAGGTTGTTAGTACGTAAGTGTGGGCATTGGAACTTCAGGTGATTCTATTGTTTCATTTTGGTTTTCTTTCCTTTTTTTAAAGCAAAAGATACAAGTAACTTTAGTATCTAGAAAAAGGAATAAAGTATTCTAATTTTAGAGGGAAAATCCCATTGTATAGTCTTTTATATAATGAGACTGAAGTCTCATGAAATGCCAGTGTGATAAGTACACCTTTGTGTTAAATCCGTGTTGGCATTTAATACCTTGACAGTGAAGCCTCTTGGCCACGAAGCCTGCACCCAGCCGGCAACCCCCAGGCGACAAGCCCACTCTCTAAGCAGCAGCAGATGGACGGAAGAGATACTTTTGTATCCAGACCGCAGCCACCTTTGGAAACCAGGGAAAACAATACTCTGTAACGTGTTGCTTTGCAAACACTAAAGCTCAAAATTCTAGGATGAGATTTTCCAGTTACTCCATTTTAAAAATTTTCCTTTCTGTAACCACATGATTATATTAAAGAAATTTAACTTTTGAAACAGAAGACATTTCAAAAATCATAAGGTACCCTCTGAAATCGTCTAGGTGAGTAAATCTGAAAATGGATAATCTGCCAGGTAAACAGACCAGCAGAGCTGGAGTCTGCAACGGCAAAAGGAAGGGCTCTGAGTGGGGTGGCTCCGGTGCGCTGGGAGGTGAACAAGTGGGTTCAAAGGAAGACCCAGAGCACGGACACTCTGGGAGGGACAGCAGGTGTGTGAAGCCGGGCAGGCGTCCACTACATTGCTCAGAAGAAATCCAGGAGCGACAAGCCAGGCAGTAAAGAGACTGGGGGCGGAGGGCGAGGTGTGGAAGGGCGGACACAGTCACGTGTGACCTCTCCGAGGGCCCTTGGCGTGGCCAGTGTGTGCCACTGCCTCACACGCCACCAGACTAGCCCCAACCCAGAGAAATGGGGAGCAACAGCTCATGCCGGAAGAAACGAAAGAAGACACACACAATCGGAAATGCCCCCTGCTCATGGACAGGAAGACTTGATGTTACAATCCAACACTCCCCCAAGTGGTGGGCAGATTCAAACCCATCAAAACCCCATCACGTTTTCGCGGAAATGGAGAAAATCCATCCTCAAGTTCATGTGGGATCTCAGGGACCTTGAACAGCCAAGGTGACCTTTGAAAGAACAGAGTTGAAGGTTTCATTCACACATCACAGTGTGGGCCTGGCGTACAGACAGATAGACCAACAGGACAGAACAGACACAAACCCTCACATACGTGGTCCAGTGACTTTGACAACGGTGCCAAGACTATTGAAGGAGAAAGGACAATATTTCCAATGAATGGTGCTGGGAAAACTGGACGTCCACATGCAAGACAGAAGCTGGACCCTTACCTAGCAGCACATACAAAAGTCAGCCCAGCCCCGGCTCATCTGGCTCAGTGGACTGAGTGTCAGCCTGTGAACCAAAGGGTCGCAGGTTCGATTCCCAGTCAGGGCACATGCCTGGGTTGCAGGCCAGGTCCCCAATGGGGGGCACACAAGAGGCAACCACACATTGATGTTTCTCTCCCTCTTTCTCTCCCTCCCTCCCCCTCTCTCTAAAACTAAATAAATAAAATCTTTTTTTTTAAATCATCCCAAAGTGGATCCCAACCTAAACATAAGAGCCGAAGCTGTAAGACTCTGAAGGGAAAAGCTTCATGACATTGGAGTTGGCAATGATTTCTTGGATACGATATTGAAGGCACAAGCAACAGGAGAAAAAATAGATTAACTGCACTTCATTAGCATTCAATAATTTTGTGCACCAAAATCAACTGAGTGAAAAGACAACCCACAGATCAGATTATAGGGAAAAATATCTTAAACCACAGCTGAGATAAAGGATTAATATCCCAAATATGTAGAGAGGACTCCTACAAAAACAACAAAACCCTCTATTTTAAAAAAATGTGCGAAGAACATGAAAAGACATTGCTCCGGAGAAGATAAACAGATGCCACCGATCGCAGGAAAAGATGCTCAATGTCATTAATCTCCATTAATCTCATCAACTGATTAATCTCATTAATCTCTGTGGGAGAAATGGAAATCGAAACACCACCATCACAGCATGCCGCACCTATTAGGGCTGGAACACAGTCCTCGGCCATCCCCTGGCTGTGCTCTCAGAACGGCAGCATCTGGGGTGTGGGGTGGAGATCACTGTGGCAGCTGTGAGGAAGCTGCCCTACTATCTCCCAGGAGGCTCTGGGACCCGGGGTCCCCTCTGTGAGCCTGGAGACCGGATTGAGATTCGAGAGTGAAGGCGGTTCTGAGAGGCCACAGTCCCCATGGAGCCCAGCCAGGCCCACACCTCCAGCCTGGGTTGTGGTCCAGACGAACTCACCTGCAGAGGGTTTCAGCCCCTCTGCTCCCCCATGGGCACCCTCCTCAACCCCTGCCTCCTCTCCTCTCCCCACCCCGCCACATGCCTGCTCCCAGGGCAGCCATGCCCTGAGGCCGGCGGCGAGGCAGCCAGGGTGAGACTCCCGCCTAGTCGGTGAGCTTCAACGTGGTGGGAAGGTGACCCATCAGCGAGCACGCAGACAGCGACTTCTCCACAATCTCACTGCCTGATCAGGGCCGAGGCTGTCACAGCCACACTGTTCCCTGCAGTGATTATGCAGGACACACGACCAGGAGCTGGGTTGAGGAAGCTGCAGAAACAGCCTCCGTAGGTGTTGCATCTGGAGCCAATCACACGGGAAACCCGGCCTCAAAAAGCTTGAGGGCTTCTGCCCCCAGCCAGGTGGCCGAGATCCAGGTGACGCACTGGGGTGCCGTTGGCAAGTCAGCCATCCACCCTGGGTCCCGGTTCTGCATCTGTCATGGCGGGAGGTGATGGGAGCACCCTGCGTCCCTGAGTAAGGACAGGTGGGGCCATGCCTGGAAGTGATGTCCTTTATGTCACAGTCTTCCCACCGAACGGCAGCTATTTGCATGGGGACAGCGGAACTTTCTGTCCTGGTCTGTGCCCGCGTCTGTGAGCTTGCCCGTCAGGAGTGCTGGCCAGGGTGGGGACACAGCCAGTCTTACCGATCCCACATCTCTGGGGCCAGAAAGAAACGCACCTGCAACCAGCACCTCCAGACGAGGTGAAGCTCAGCAGAAAACCCGGGTCATCGGGGGGCACTCTGTGCAGAGTGACCCGGAGGTCGATCACCTTTACATCATGTGCCTGGAACAGCCAGAGCTCCCCAAATGAAGAGCTGTGTTGCCGGCTCCACTGTGTTCCCTTCGGTTGAAACAGCTTCTGAGGGAGATGCTGAGCTGTCATGGCAAAGTGCGAAGACCTGGCTCTGGAGGAGGAGGGGGAGGGCGGATGGGCAGGCGGCGGCGGTGGCCACCTGCCAGGGCCTGTCTCCTGGGGGTAGACGCTCATCCTGCACAGGATGCCCCTGCCTGTGCGTCCTTGCCCGTGGTCCCCCCCCGACTGTGGGCTCCACCTGTTGCCCTGTTCTCCCACCTCAGGTCCTCTTCCAGGTGGCCACCCCATGGCTGCCGGTCCCGTGGCTGCGGTGTGGGACGGCAAACTGGTTTGCAGCCACGGGAGTCCTGCTGGGACAAGCCCAGAGCCCCTGTCCTGGCCGTCGGTCCGTCTGTCCTGTGGGGTGGCGGCCAGCAGGGTCACCTGCGTCTTCCCTGGGAGGCCCCAACATCCTGCCCGGGAGCTTCACAGCGCTGTCCCGGACCTGGCTCCACAGCGCCCCCAGCCCAGGCACTGGCTTTGCTCAGGGACAAAATCAGATGCCGGTGCAGGTGAGCGTGTCCCGAGGTCCTGGCTTTTTCCCCACAGCACCCCGACCGTGCCCCTATGCCCCCCCCCCACCCCCAGCGCCCTCGGTGGTGTGGACTGAGTCTCCCAAGCTGAGCGGCACCTCCCCCACACCCGCAGCGTCAGGCCCGTGAGCACGTGGCGATTTCATGTTCATGAGAAAGAGCATGTGACACATGATTGTCAGCACATGTGTCCACGTCCTCCGGATTCTATTTGAAATGGGGCCTTCAGCCATTTCTGGAAGAAACACAGTGAACTTGGGATAACCTGAGCGGCTCATTCCCATGCTGTCCATGTGCTGAGCTATAACACGCTCGGCCCACGGCAGCGGGAGGAGGAGCCACCCCAGTGGACAGGCACCTGCTTGGCAGTCCCCACAAATGCTCTGCTGTCCCCAGGTCTCAGGAATGTGACCTCCCCAGGAGTCACAGGGTCCCTGAGCCCATCTGAGCTGTGTGTCAGTGAGGGTTAGGGCTTTCCGCACTCACACGCAGGCTGAAAGTGAGTGACTCCCAGCATGCCCATCACCCGACTACAAGCTGGGGGCTCTGCCTCGACTTCCCCATCAGCACTTTGGCCCACCTCCCCCCAAGAAATGTCCCTGCGTCCCGACAGCCCGCCCCGCGGAGTCAGCTGTCTCGACGGGACTTTGGGGATTAATTCAACCAAAATGTACCATCACATGAACCCCGAGATCAGCCACCACCAACGCAGGAAGTTTGCACATTCCATTCGGCGAAACCCACGGGCTACTGGTCAGCCGCTGGGGCCCGGGAGGGTATCTCAGCACGAGTGGCACTGCCCTCTGACCCCATCAGACCTCAGAGGGGGACGTCCGGCTGCAGCTTATTCTCCGCGTTAATCTGTCTGCGTGAGTCCTAGACATTCTTGTCATAAAAAATAATGCCCGATCATACAGCTGAGCCGCGGACCAACGGAGACTTGGACAGCGCCACGAAGTAGAAGGAAAACCCTCCAACCCGTCTCTGAGACACCCACTGTCCACGCTGGGCGGCTGCGCGTGGTTTCCCTGGGTGCCCAGGGGCACGGCGCTCGGCAGGTGGGCGGGGCGGAGGCGGGGCAGGTGGGCGGGGCGTGACAGTGGGCGGGGCGTGGTACTGGGAGGGACACGGCAGGGCGGGGCGTAACAGTGGGCGGGGCAGGGCGGGGCGGGAAGGGCGCCACCCGCGGCGGAGGCAGGAGGCTGCGCCCGGGCGCGGCTCCGCACGGTGTCCCCCTGCCCTCCCTCCCGTGGGGTCAACAGGAAACGGGCTTGGCAGGACTGGCGACGGGAAGAGTCTGGCTGGACGGGGACCGCGGGCACGGGTGTGAGAGTGTCTGCGTGCGATTCGTGCGTAAATCCCGAGAGACGGAAGGAAGCCCCCCAGTGAATCGGGACCCTGTGTCCCCGCAGAGTGGCACCACGGCCCGAGATGCCGAAAACGGGCGTCTTCCTTCACCGACGTTCCGGGTCCTCTGCGAGCGCAGGCGCCTCTCTCAGCTAGAGGAGAAGCTGCGACGGGCGGGCGAGATCGCATTTGCTGCCTCGGGAAACGTGGCTGCTTTCCGACGTCACCCTCCCTCGGTCCGACTGTGTCCTCCCAGCTCACCTAGCAGGCGACCCCGCCGGGACCGGGACCGCCGGCCGGGCTTCCTAGTGGCTGGGCCCCAGGAAGCCTGCCCGTCGTCGCGGGTTCTCAGAAACAACAGCCCACGTGTGCTGTCCAGCAGCTCCCCCACCTCCGCATTTCCTGAGACTCTAGAAGTTTCCATTTTTAATTTGGGGAGTATTAAAGAAGCCAGTGATATCAATTTCTCCTCTTTCCTCATCTAAAAGATGTCATTTTCTTTTTTTGTTTTCGTGGGGTAAAAAAGGTCAAGGAAATTTGTCCATAGTCAGAAGCTGTCATTTTCTTGCCGTGACTGTAACCAGTGGCCCCTCCAGACAGGAGATGAGGAAGACAGCCTTCGCCTGCTGGTGACATCGAACCCCAGGCCCCCAGGGCTGACTGGAGGCTGCTCCAGCTGTGACTCGCCAGCTGATCTGCAGGACGGGCACCAAGATTTTCAGTCCATTGCTTTCATTGCTATGCCGTTAAGTAAAATATCCAGATGCAAACTTGTCATGTGCTTTTTCCCCGTTAATATGCAGAGATCTCCTTCCCGACCCCCTTCCCCCCCAAACCAGAAAGAAAACAGGAAGGCAACCCTCTTCCTGGCTGTAAGTTCCGAGGCGACCGGAGTCGCCAGGCGGCGGGGTGGGGGCTGCACAAGCCCTGATTCCACCAGAGGGAATCTGCCGGATTCCAACGCACCAGGTTGGGAGCAAGACTAACCCTCTTGGAAATTCTACACTTCACTCAGCTGGACTCAGGGGAAGGAGAGCGGGGTGCCTGGGGAGGCAGGCCAGCTGGAGGCAGACCCTCTGTGGCCCCCACCTCCGCAGGCCAGTGAGAATGGAGCCGGGAGCAGATCCTTTCTGGAAACAGACCTGCCTCTTCCAGCCAGAACTCAGTGAGAGTGCTGTGGTGTCCAGACGCGGAGGCTTTGCCGGGTCCCGCAGCCCCAGCCTTTGAGTTCCACATGCCCAGCACTCTCCGAGTCTACGCTAAGACCTATATGCCACCTTTCAAATATCTGAGAAGGTTGAACATATCCAGGAAGGTCGCTGCATTCTGGGAACCGCAGCCCAGGGCTTGGGCCACACCTGCATTAGCCCATTTCCTTACCCAGCTTGCGCATCTCAGTGAGGCTGAGCCCAGCTTGGGCACGGAGCAGTAGTGGCCCAGCAGGTGCACCAGTGAGACAAGGGAAGGGACCCCAAGTCAACAGGCCCTGGGTTTCAGAGGGAGAGGGGAGGAGGCATAGGATGGGGGCCACCCCCAGTCCCGCCCACAGAGCACCAGGACCCCAAAGCAGCGCCCGAGGTGGGGCTGGAGGGCAGTTGGCTCCGTGAGCTCTGGCAGGGTCTTGCTGCATTGATTTAATTAAGTGACATAAATGTCTTCTGTGCCGTTTCTACATGACACTTCCGTAAGTCTTTTCTAAACATACAACCAAATTAAAACCTTGGGCGTTTGCATTTACAGCGACTGTATGAGATTCCTGATCCTTCGTTTTGACACAAGTCCCCCCTCTGAAGTCAGAGGGTCCAGCAGGCAGCCAGCCCTCCTCCGACTCCACAGGCATCAGACGTGAGTGAGCAGATCTGCCCCATTTCTCAGGCCCAGGATGTGCTCCAACCTCGCAGGAGCGGTCACCACAGGTTTCCAAGGGCGTGGTCACCACAAAGCTTCAAGCAGCCTGTTCAAGTGTCGCTGGCCAGTCTGACCTCCTGGTCACACAGGCAGGCTGAACAGAACCATTTATAAATTCCTCCTGGGAGCTCTGTGACTCTGAGTGGCCCTGCGGCGTCCTCACGGCGGTCTTTTTCACCCCGACAGTTGGTTTGGTGGCTCCTCAAAGTTTTCTGATTTGGGTTTTTCTAACAAACAAACCATCCAGGTGAAAGGAGCCCAGCAGGGCAGGCTGCAGGCGCCCACAGGTGCGACCCCAGGGGAGAGGGCCTCCGAGCCAAGGGGCCACCTGCCTCCTCTGCTCCACTCCAGCTGACCCTGTGAAAACCGTCAAGGCTCTTGGGAAATGCCGGATGGCAAAGGTGACGTGGCCCAAGTGGGCCCTGAGTGGCCTTTGCTGTGACGTGCCGGTCAGCCACAGGGAAGAGGCAGGGCCCATCCAGCCATCCAAGCTGGCTGAGCGCTGCATCCCTGACCAGCCCCAGCGTCTGTCCCTCGGTGCCCAGGGCTGGCTGGCCCTAGACCCCCTCACTGTGCTGGGCCCAGGGCTGCCAGGGGTCGCCCTACCCAGTGCCTCAGTGGGAGGCTTGCAGTGGGGCCTCCGTGACTTCAGCCCTACATTGTCCCCGCCCCTCATGAAAGTGCCCATCCATACAGGCTCAGATGTTCAGACCCGCATGCTGCTCTTCTCAGACCCCTGGGACCCCTCCACTCTCACCTCACAGCCTCGGGTACCCTTCCGGTGCATCCCGACCCCCAGCACCCACGCTCCCGGGCGCTGCCCCATCTGCTCCCCTTCACTGCCACCCCCACACATCCGAACACTGCAGAAGTGAGAACCTTCTCCCACAGAGCCACCCGCATCCTCACGGCCCCGCCCTCCGGGCGCCTGAGTGACAGGCTTTCCTGGAGGGCAGCCAAGCCTGGGCCAGAGGGGGCCCAGGCTGCAGGGCCCAGCTGCCAACCCACAGGCGCTTGGGCCCACCTGCTCGGCCAGGGCCAACCCAACACGTCACTCCCACCGAGCCAGGAGCTCTGCCCGACGTGTGAACTCATGCACGCCCATAGCGGGGACACGCCGTGCCAGCGCGCCCTGCGCAGGAACTCTCAGCTCTAACTCGGCGAACCCACCAGCACATATTTTGGAGCATCTGGCATCGCGGACGCTGCCAGGCACTGAGAAGAAAACTGCTCAGCCCCCCGCTCCGCACAGCGAAGGGCTGGCTTCCCTCCTTCCCTCCGTGCCCACAAACACCCAGTTTCTTCTCAAATTATGGAAATCTCGAGGTATTAAAAAAAAAAGACTGCAAAGTGGAATATATAAATTGAAGAGGGAAGGATTCAGAACACTATTTGGCACTGGCCTCAGAAAGAATGTGAAAATTGTTTTCATAACATGTCCCCAGTTCGGGTGCAGATATAAGTCTTTGCTTGGCAGTGTCACTCAGTCCTGAGTGTGTGGGGCTGGTGTGCACACACCCAGCTCCCACCGCCGAGGGGACCTAATCCCCCCGAGTGGCCCCCAGAGTTCACAGTGGAGGAGAAGCCAGAATAGTTCCACCCCACTGACTGGGAGGGAGCTGTACGTGAAGTGGGGCCTGGCGGGCCAGCTGCGTGCACGGTGCACCCCAGACACTGGGGTGGGGGTGGGGGCCTTCCTTTTGCCTAAACCTGCCTGGGGTCTGTGGGAGCACGCTGCATTTCTCAGCAGAAATAAAAACTCCTCGGCGTAGTTCCTTGTGCTTCCACGGCCTGGAAGACAGGGTGACCTTGGGGAGCTCACCTGACCAATACCCCCCTTCCCGCAGTTTCCCCTGAATGGGGCTGAGGGGTGTACCAGCCTGGGCAGTTGGGGCTCCTCAGAGGCCCCGCCCCGGAGCCATCCCGAGGTACCTCGTCAAAATCCAGCTGACGGCCAGCCGCTCCCCACTTTGGCCTTAAGCCCCAGAGGAGAGGGGAGGGAAGAGGCTCCAGGCAGGGGAAGAGGGTTTGCGGTGATTGTGAAGGCCACCACATGGACTCCCTCCTGCCCAAACTGAGCTCTGGGCTGTGGTTCTGGAAGAGGTCACCGCGGGGTTCACGGCCCACCACCTCCACTTCAGCCGGTTCCCGGAGCCAAACCCTGAAACCCGGCTGGGGGGCCGAGGAGGCTGGGGGGCCGCACTGGCTACCCCGAAACTGCTGGATTGCAAACCTACTCAGCACCCCCGCCCCCGCCCCCACCCACTGTCCTGACCCTGGTCTGCTCCCTGCACCCCCACACCAGCACCAGCGGAGGGGGGGCGGGCCGTGTGGAAGTCCCCTGCGGGGCTAGCCGCTCAGCTCAGGGTAGGAATTCATAGAATTCACGGGATTCACGTTCGCACCGGGGTCATGCCCCAGGCCAGAGAAGGCGGGGCTGAGAGGGCCCCGTGCACGTGCGAGCGTGTGCACGCGTGTTTGCGTGCATGTCTGTGTGTGCCTGTGCAAGCATGTGCACGTGTGTGCGAGTGCACGGGCGCGCGCGGGGGCGATGCTCACTACCACAGGGGTGGCAGGGAGGGGCGAGGAAAGGGCCGGGAAAAGGCCCTCGCGGCGCGGAGAACTCACCCACGTTCTGCCTCCTCTCCGAGGAGCCGGTGCGCCCATCAGCCCAGCCAGGGCGCGCGCCGGTGGAACGCTGTCAGCGCACTCGGGTGCCCCCACTGACCTCCCACCCAGGTCCCGGGCCCACGTCGCAGACGCGCTTTGCCCCTCCTCTCGGCGCTCTCACCTGGGCTTGGGCAGGTCCCATGCGGACAGATGGGGTGGCGGCTGGAGCCAGGCTCCGGCCACCGGCCGCCCGGACCTCCATGAGAGCGCACCAAGCGTTCGAGCTTGTGGGGAGCGAGGGGGCGGTGCCCAGCACAGCCCAGACCCCAGCTCCAGTGGCCCAGGGGCGTGAGGTGAGGGGGGAGGCGCGCGGAAGGAGGGCGCTTCCAACGTCTCTCCCTAATCTCCTTCGCCCCCGCCCCACCGCGGAACCCGGCGGAAACTGCGCGCACCTGACCATCGCCGCTTCGGGACAGGTGCCTGCAGCACGGCCCCCCCCGCCCCCAACACACACACGCCCCCTGCTCTGCTCGCCGCAGATCCTGTGGTGTAGATCCCTGACCACTTCCCCAGCCCACGTTTCTTCCCTGGGACCCCCGGTGGAGACTCCCAGCCGCACCGGACGCCCAACTTTACCTCGGGACCGGACTCCTCGGATGCCGCTTCTCTCTCGCCCGGCCGGCGGCCTCCACGGATGGAGTGCGGCGTCTCCAGAGCCCGCAGCCCGCGGAGTCCGGCACCGCCCCGCGCGCCGCCCCCGGCCCGGCCCCGGAGATCCACACGGCTGCGGTGGCGCGGCGCCCCCTCGCGCCCGACCGCGGGTCGCGAGCGCCAGCAGACCCCAGCTCGGCTGCCAGGAGTCCACCCAGAGCGAACCCGCGGGGCGCAAGAGCCTCCGATCCGCTGTGTGCACCGCGCCCACCAGGCACTGGTGCTCACACACACAGTGCCTCCCACACTCCAAGCAACCCTGGAGCAAAGGGCAGAGGAGGGCTCGCCAAGTGTGCCCTATGCTGCGGGCCCAGGGAAGCCACGTGGGGTCTGGAGACACTGGCGTGGGGCCCGCGATGCCGGAGGACCAGGATGACCAGGAGCACTCTGGTGAGGAGTCTCACCATCTGGTCCACCAGAAGGCCATGTTCCCTGAAGCTTGGGCCTGAACACCCCGGCTGGAAAGAAGGCTTTTTCTCCATAGAAACACTAACTGCATTTAGAGCTGGAGAGGCCAGGCCACCGCAGCCCCGGAAGGCCTCCTCCCTCAGTTAGGAAGGCTTCCTCACGGTCTTCCCCACATGTGCCACCGAGGAGTGGACACCTGTAGCTTCGAGGGGACCGGGGTGAGATTCCCTTCAACACAGGACGTCCCCACCCTTGCCCCGGAGAAGCACTCACGAGACACAGCTAACAAGATGCTTCACAGGAAGCTCTCCCAGCGCCCGCCTAGTGCGGGGTGTGACCCGCTGGTGGCGGTCTCACTTGTGTAGGTCGGTGTGTGTGACTTCTCTGCTCAAATGATCCCCAGTCCCTGACCGTGCTCACGGGAGGGGTGTCCCTGCCCCAGCCCCACCCCAGCTGCCTCCTGCAGGCCCCACACCTTGTACCAAGTCCCTGGGTCGCTGCGACCACGCAGAGTGGACCCAGCCGCCACCCCGCTTTCCTGACCCTGACTCTGCCCCTTGGTGTATCCAGCCTCTTCTGGCACCGAGTCACATTTTCCATCAGCCCTGGCTTTTTCGTCACCGAAACCCTGTGGACTGCTCTGCCTGTGCTAGTGCAGCTGTTTTTAGGTTTCTCCTGATCCATCAGTTTCAGCTCTTTGGTTCTTGAAACTCTAGGCGCAGTTTATTACAATATATTTGCTCCTATTCAGTTTCATCGGATTCGTTTTCACTAATCTTTCTGGTGAGCCTGCCAGGTGCTGCAGAGCCTTCACCCGATCGCGCAGCAGGCTGGACACCGCTAGCCCAAGTCGTCCTGAAGTCATTGCTCTGCAGGGAGGGCACCTGGGGCTGGGCTGCGGGGTCCTGGCGTCAGCCCGACTGACCACCAATCAGGAGCTGGTCCGTCTGGGCCCAGGCCGCGCCGGGAGGTCGCGGTTTCCATTCTGTTTAGGAGGTGTCCCTGGAGACGGGCGAAGCCCTTGCTGAAATCGAATATAACCAGTCAGGCGTCTGATCTGAAAATCCACCAATATGACCCTCTCCTCCCTGCAAAAGACAGCAAATGCTGTCTGTTTTATACGGCTTTCCACAGCACTGGACTAACACTCAACCTTTTCCTTCCGAAACAGTGTGTTGGGACCGTGTGGGCCCCGGCAGGTGCGAACCCTGGGCCACCACGTGGAGGTTGGCGTCCTCCGCCAAGTCCTTAGCTCTGTGCTCCCGGCTCGCCCGTCCGCACCTCGATAGCCAGGGCAGCACCGGCTCCGCGGCTCCTCTTCACATATGCGGACACGGCGGGCCGCCAGAGCACAGTGAGAGCCAGGGCTGGCTGTTTGGGGGGCTCCCACAACAGCAATGACCTGGAGTGCCTTGGGGATGTGGAAACGAGATGGTAAACCCAGGGCGCCCTTGGAGACGTCACACAACCCTGCTGCCCCCACAGGCTCGGCCTGCACCATCAGGGGCTGCCGGGGCCACTGCCGCAGCTGCAGAGTCCCGGCCGGTAAGCAGGTGCGTGCACCCCACATCTCGGGGACTGGCGTCCTTTCAAACCCCTCTTCATTCCCCTGTGTGCCCCTCACCTCTCCAGCCCCTCCCACGCCCTTGCTGGCTGCCCTGGGTTGCTCTTATCGCCGTGTTTCTGGATGTGGGACTCTTCCTCTGCCCTCACACTGACGTCACAGCTTCGAGGCGTCGGTGAGGGGCTGGCATGGAGGCCCTGGCGGCCAGGCGTCTGGGATCCCAGTCCTGGTCACGAGGCCAGGGCCGCTGGGGACAAGATTGCAGAGGGTGGCATTTGTCCTTCCCGGCAGACTCCTCACTGCTCCTTCTGAATAACACCAGGCCTGTGTCTGGCGGCTGCGTCTGCACTGTGTGTAGCTTCTATTTTAGGAAAGGAGGAAGCATTTACAAAGCATTGTTGTATGTAGCAAACAGCCATTGTAAGAAATTAGTGAGCTTTCTGTGGAAAACACGGAGGAGAAAACACGGCACTTCCCGTGTCTCCGCCCGCCTCATCCCGACGTTTTCCCCACTTCTGTTTTGGTACCAACACACTTTGGTCTTTTTCAACATAAAACCATGTCTGTGTTTGTTTATACACGAAAATACCATTGCACCACACACTGGGTTTTTGTCATCTAACAGGAAAGGAACACTTCCGACCGCCTGCAGGCTCCCACCTGCAGGCAGCGAGCCCTTGGAACGCCGCCCCACACTTGGTCCCTCCTCGAACCGAAACCACGCCGGACACGCGTCCTCCCAGGTTTCAGCGCCAGAAAGCGGGCTGCCTTCCACGCCCCCGAGGCTCCAGCTGGGCCACTGCCTGGACCTCAGCGGCACGTCGATGAGTCAGCCGCTGGGCCCAGGCGGGGCGGGCGCGTCTGGGTCCCGTCTGGTGCTCACTGCTGGGCCCGTGCGCGGTCGCCAGGAGCGCGCCAGCAAGGAGCAGGGCGGGCACGGCGCACCCACAGACGCCTCCTCTCTTCCTTCGCCGGTGTTTCCGCAGTCAGTGATTTTCCTCTCGATGCCCAGCTGTGATTTTCGTTTCTTGGCTGATTTTCAAGACAAGGCGAGACATTCCCTCCTTTTTTTGGTTGCAGCTTGACTGAGAGAGACTTCAGACCCCAGAGCATCCACGAGTTCCCATGTGCTGTGTGCTGATTTTGGGGTGCTCAGAGCTGCTCACCCACCTCCCCAAAGAACATTTCGCCACCTGTAAGGGGACCTGGGCCCTTCGTCACTGCCCAGCCCTCCCAGCCCTGCAGCACGACCGGCTGCCGTCTGTCTGTCTGTCTCCTCTGGGTCCGCTGGCACCGCAGAGCGAGAAGGCAGGGGCTTCCACTGCCCATGCGCAACGCTCCCAGGCTCCCCACGGGCTCTGTGACTTCAGACGCAAGCGGGGTTTCTTTGTCTGCCTGGTTCTAAGCTTTCCTTGTCGTTCTTTCTTCTTCTGGTGGGAGGAGGAGTCGTTTCTGACTCTGTCTCCTGCCCTCTCTGCACAGGGCAGCAGCCAGCCCTCTCTCCTCCGAGGCCGCCCCGCCCCGATCGCCACCCTCCCGCACCGCTGCCCCCCGCGCCCCTAGAGCACTGCATCTTCCTGTGTTTCCGTTCCCTGGCTTCCTTCCTCCTGAGGGTTCTCCCGCGGTGTCCTGGTCGGCTGCTCGCCTGCCCCGACTTTTGTCCCCTTTGAAAGATCAAACGCGTCCCGTCACAAAGTGATGCTCGTCTGAGCCTTCTCCAGTTTCCTCCTTGAAAAGTTGGCTGCTTTCCATCCCCGCCCTGAGTCCCTGCGCCTGCATGTCTGTTACAGGGTCTCCTGGTGTAATCTGAGCTCCACGCAGGGGACATTCAGTGGTCCTCCCGGCCGCCGCACAGTCTTGACACAGCAGAGCTCACTGCTGCGTGGTCCGGGGGCGGACGGCGTCCCCGCGGGAAGCGGGAGTGCACCTGAGCTGGTGCCTGTCATGAGTCTGTGAGTCGGTTCAGATGCAGACACCTGCAGGTGGGCTCCGGTCAAAGGCCCGCCCTCTGTGCCGGTTCCCGCAGTTTCCCCGCAGTTTCCACTGCACATCACTTGGGTTGGGGGCCCTTGGTTGGCCTGGTCTCTCCTGGAGCCTCGCCTGGGCGGCAGCTCCCCGCTCTGCCCATCAGCTCTCGGTGTTTCTTTGCTGAGGAATGACGTTAATGACCCTCCAAGGCCCAGTTCAATCACAGGGCGCTGAGAGCACTTCAGCCCAGGGCTGCCCCGCCAGCCGGCACCTGCCTCCAGGGGCACTCGGCCCCCAGTGGCTGCCAGGAAGACCGTGGTTGCCCTGATGGGGACTTCGGGAGCATGAGGCCAGGCCCCCGCCAGAAGACCATCAGAGTCTGTGGGCTGTGGACACCGCGGTGACCCTGGGTCTCGGGGAGCTCCCCGGCAGAGTCTCGGTGCCCCCCGGGCCAGGTGGGGACCTGTCCTGGGTCTGTCTGCCAAAGAGACAGTCCCAGTCACACTGTCCGGCCCGAGACCCCGACCCCGGGCGTGGCCCCAGCGCCCCACCAACTGCAACCTACTGCAGTCTGTCCATCTCTGTGCTGTGCGCCTGTGGTGCACAAAGCCTGTGGGTCCTTTCGGCCCCCAGACGGGACCCTGGGGTGGGTGGCTGGGGGCGCAGGCCCTGCTTTGCCTGTGCAGCCAGGACGGTGGTGTCGGCTCCCATGGGCAGGACGGGAGTGGGGGGCGGCTGCAGCAGGTGTGTGCACACCCCCAGTCCAGGTGACGCAGGCCCTTCTACCTGCTGTCACTGCCGCCTTTCATGTGGTATTTCCGCCAAGTCCTTTTTTCTCAGATAAATGGAAACGCCCTGCAACAGCCCAGCCACTTCTCTCCCCCGGACGTTTGAAGCCACCTCATCCTGTCTTTGAACCTGCACCCGTCCCGTCACTGCCACCGGAGACCACACTGGGCCTGAGCTCGGCCAGAGAAACCCCAGAGGGCAGTGACGACACCGGCGGTCCATCGGGGGAGGGAGAGCAGCCACTCCAGGGGTCCCCGCTCCCTGGCATTCGGGGCGGGGCAGGACTGGGGAGCCGTTTCCCAGGATGGGGGAGGGGCTGCTTGGAGGGACACTGGCGTCTTGCGGGTGCCGTCAGGAGGCCTCCGAAGACAAGAGCCCACAAGGGCGATCCGCCCCACCGTCCCCGGAGCCCCGGACCTCCACCGTGGGGACCGCGGAGCTGGAAACGGGACGTCACGGGTGATGAGTGCAGCCTGCCTACCCCTCCTCCGGGCTCAGGTGCTCCCGCCGGGCCAGCAGCTTCCACAGGCTGCACCTGCGAGGCCCCCTCACCTGCGCAGGTGCAGAGCTCGTGTGGCGGGTGCACATGCTGGGCTGCGTTCCGGCCACAGCTGTCAGAGAGACGGGACACGGGTCCACTGCGCTGACCACAGGCGCCGGCCAGAACCGACAGGCCCTGGTCAGCAGCTGAATCGTCTCACTTGAGGCGTCACATTTCACCTCAAATTCACCACACTGGCCCACAGGGACAGGTGCTGTCGACGGAGTTTCCCGTCACTGTGAAGTAGTCCTTCCCATGCTCCCAGAGCTTTCTTCCAGAATCGCTTTCGCAGCGCGAGGTCCGTGTCAGGTGCTGGCGGCACAAAGGGTTCCTGTCACCGAGGACCTCCCACCCTTACAGAGCTGCACACAGGTGCAGGCGGGACAGTGCAGGGCGGGTGTGATGGCCGAGGAGACGGAGGCTTGGGGACACCGCACTTTAGGCGACAGCATGTGCCTGGCTGGAGGGGGCCTGCCCTGCTGGGGATCCGGGGGACACGGGGGTGGTGTTGGACGGGTGGAGCCCCGCCCCTCTCTGGCTCCAGCCACCTCGAGCAGGTCGCCCGTTGTCTGGAGCCCTGCGTTGGGCACGGCCCCTCAGTCAGCACCTGTGCCCACGGTGGCCTCTGGGTGGGAAGCCCGGTCAGCGGTGCAGGTGGAGAGACTGAGGCTGCAGGAGCAGTGGCTCCGAGGCCGAGCCGTCCACCCTGTGGCCGTGTGCGAGGGGACGTGCAGGACAGCTTTGCTGGGTCCAGGCTGGCCGCGCCCTTCACCTGCGGCTCGTTGGTCCTCAGCAGGCCGTCCTCAGGGACCCACATGGGCCAGGCACCGTGGCCACTTCTTGGGACGGGCGCTGAAACGGGCCTGCTGCTGTGGGGCGTCCCACGGGAACTGGGGACCATTGGAGGCCGGATTCAAACGGCTTCCCTGTCACTGACTCTCCCGGGTTTGCTGTGGGACGGCCGGGAAGTCCCGGAGCTGCCGGAGGCAGAGACAAAAGAGCCCGTGCTTTGCAGGCTGACCCAGCCCCGGGAGGGGAGGCCCCGCTTCCCTGGAAGTGGCCGCCAGGCGCCCGGGCAGCCGGAGCAGCTAGACACAGTTGCTACTGAGAGAAAGTGCCTCGTGCTGCCAGGTTTAGATCCCTCCTGTCTGTTGCACTGGACTCCGGCCAAGTAGGAAGCTGAAGAGGTGGATTTAGGAGCAGGCGAGCCGCTGGCCTGAGGGTCTCGGCAGGCTGGGCAGAAGACCAGCCTCAGTCTGCAACTCTGATGGAGGGGCAAGCACCATATGCAGGGCTGGCCCTGCCCTGTCCAGGTGTGACCGCGTGTGATCTGGAAACTTCCAGGCATCACTGCCATTGATACCACGCTGCCCGTGCCAGGGGTCCACGTCCCCAGTGGCACAGAACTTGGTGGGGTCGTCCTGTGTGCGCCCAGAGACCTCCAGAGTGTTGCCCTCCAGGATGAAACATCTTCAGCTAAAACTGCCGGACGTGAGTTTGCACATGACCGGTTTTGCCCTCATCTCCCTCGGGGGGGGGGGGGCGGTGGATGGTCCCCACTTCCTCCTCTGGGCAGAGCCACCTCACCGTTGCCTGGGGACCTGCAAGGGCTCAGGGCACCCACAGAGGAGACTCACAGCGTGGGGGGGCCTTAAGCGGGGTGGTCTGGGGGATGTGGCCGACCGCCAGCCCAGCAGAGGCTGCACAGGGCGCATGGCTTCCTCTGCCCAGGAGCAGCGGCTCCCCTGTGTGGTGGGTGTGTGGGCGTGAGTGTGTGCGCACGTGTGCATGCCTGCATGCCTGTGTCCGCAGCTGAGGGTGTGTGTGTGCCTGTGTGCACATGTGTGTTTGGGGGTGTTCTGGAAGAGCTGGGTCTATGAGTTTAGAGAGAAGAAAGGCAGGTGAAGGGTGGCTGACAGAAGCTGACGGGAGGAGGGAGGGGAACAATGGCCAAGAGTAACCAGCCAGTGGCATGCTTTGGGGTGTTCTGGGGCCTCTTGGGGCAGCAAGCCCCTTACCTCAGAGTTGGGGAGGTGGGCGCGGCCGTGGGAGCCTGTTGGAGGCTCGGCCTCGGGCCCCACCCCTGACCCCCTGACAAGAGGCCAAGGATCCATCGAGAAAGTTCCAGAGCCTGCCCCCCCATCGCTGGTCTCTTCTCTGCGTTTATTTGATTCTATGAAAAGAACAGAGGCTCTTAAGAGGCTATAAAGGGACCAGCTGAGCAGGCGAGTGTTGATTAAGAAGGCTTGCTCACCTCGAGGCTGCCAGGGGCCAGTGCGGGCGGGGTGGGGGGTGTGGGGGGCTGCCTCGGGGCGAAAGAGCAAGGCAGCAGCCACGCAGCCATCATGAGAGATCAGCTTCCATAAACCGACCGCGGAGGAGGTTCAGCAGAGTGAAGCTCCTCTGTCCACGTCCTGCATTTTCTTACCTTCGCTGGCGAGGTGACAGGGTCGTGTCTGACGCCAGCCAGGTGGGGGCGGGGGGCTCGCACCGGAGGTCAGCGGGCTCGCACCGGAGGTCAGCGGATGCGACAAAGCAGCCCACCCGTTGCCGAAGGAATTCTAGCACAGATCTGTGAACCGGCTCACCTGTGACCACTGCGGCGAGACTCCTGGTCCAGGTGAGCTGGGCGGGTGGGGACTCCGCAGCCGCTTGCCGCAGGGCCGGCGAGCAGCGGGGCCTGTGCCTGGCGGGTTCGCAGTCAGCACAGCCTCCCAGCCGCGCGCCCGAGCCCTGCGGCTGCTGTTGCCACAGGAGCCTTGGCTGCCTGAACCACAGGGAAGACGTTCCCGCTCATGGGCCTGGAAGGGCGCAGTGGGGGCGGAAACCAGGGCAGCCCCCCGCCCGCTGGCCACACAGGGGTCTGGGCCCCGCCCACACCCCGGCCCCAGGCCACAGCCACCCCTGAGGACAGCGGGCCTCCTCCCACAGGATGAACCCGCATCCCAACAATGGGCACCTGGCCTTTCCTTTCTCCGTGGCCTGGCGGCCGGCACGTCCCTGGGGCATCCCCACCCTACATCCCTGAGCTCCCAGCCCCTTTGCACTCTGTGCTTCTGGTGCTGGGTGGCCAGACTGCCAGCACCAGCCACCCCCTCCCCCAAACCCGGGCTCCGACCCCACTCTGCACCCTTCCACCTGGGCACTGTTTTATCATTTAAAACCTGACTTGGTCCATCCTTAGAGACCGGGAACCCTGGGATCGGAACGGCCGGGGGCCGCCTGAGCCGGCCCCATTCGCTCTGAGCTGAGGGCTGTCGCCCTCCCTGGGGGCCGAGGGGCCTGCAGAGTCCTGGGGCCTTTCCCACAGAGGGTGGGGGTGTCTCTGTGGGGTGGCAGCTCCGGGTCTGCGGACCCTGGGCAGCGGGGAGTTAGCGTGTCTGGGTCAACACACCAGAGCCCTGCTGCTTCAGCCTCCCGGACCAACTGGCCCCGGGGCCGTCAGCCCGTGCGCTGGGCCTGGTTTCTGCCCTCGGCCGGCTGCTCCAGGACGGGTCCCTCCCCCAGCACCCTTGCCCGGCCCCGTGGACAGGGCGAGCCGTAGCCAGGCCTGTGTGCCGGCCCCACCTGGGGTCAGTCCTCGGGGCCTGTCAGCGCGGGTCACTGCGGGGGGGCTCTGCGTGCGGTCTCACGTGTACGCCACGCTGGCGCTGGGACCGCACACCCCTAACGACTCGTGCCCCGGTACGTCTCCTCGCCAGAGGGTTTAAAAAATACTTTCTCCCGAGATGTGCTTCCGACAGCACTGATTTTCTCCCGGATGACGGGCGAGAGCCCCTCACTGTCGCTCTCTGCTCCTGTGCGGGCGGGGTTGGATTTTCGTCCCTCCCTGGAAGTTCTTTGTGAAGACAGGCCCCCCCTACCCCCCAGCATCATCGCGGCCCAGCCGGGTCCCTGTCCCCACAGCCGTCTGGGCTCGGCCGTGCTCGAGGGTCCTAACCGCAAGGCAACGTGAGAAGAGGCCGCGTTCTCAGGCCGAGGCACCCAGAGGCAGCGTGAGGCCGGGGGCCGGACCCGGAGCAGAAGCAGGGGAGGTGCGTGGGACGGCCCGACCTGCCCTTCTCGGCACTGAGGACCTGCGTGGGCTCCATGCCCGCCCGCCCGGTGGACGCCCTCGTCTGACCGTGCCCAGTGACGCATGGGCACAGGCAGCCCCGGGTCAGCACCGGCCCCGCCCAGCAGGGGACTCGAAGGTCACCCCGCCCCACCCCCCAACCTGGCAAGGGGCCCTGGGGAGCCATGTTCTTTGTGGGAAACACACGAGGAGCACAGCTACGTTTTCCTGCTTCCTACGTATTTCGGTGTTCACTCCTTGAGGGGCTCACTCTGAGGGAGAGGCCACGATGGGTCAGCCCGAGGACCCCGGGAAAACGCTGGCAGGACGGCTCCCAACTGCAGGCGTGGGGATGGTGTGTTTGCGGCCGGCGAGCCTGGGGACCAGGACTTGGGAAGGTCATCAGCAAACAGGGCAGGACAATGCGGCCGGGTCCTGCCAACTCGACCCCAGCCTGTGTCTTCAGGTCCTTGTTCCTACACCTGTGCCCTACCCGCCCCCCCCCCCACCGCGGCCTCCCCCACTCCAGGGGCCCCTCCGCTCAGGGCCCGCTGAGGGCAGGGGTCCTATGAGCGGGCTCTCCCGGTCCCAATGCCGAGGCCAGTGGGCTCGCCACGCGCCCACACCCCTCGGAGGCTCACGCGCTCCTGCCGCAGGGGCAGCCCGAGCCCCAGCTGTGCCGCTGGTGTGTGTGCGCTCGTGGGGGGAGAGGCCTCCCCCCGTCCCTGCTCCGCTGCTGTGTCCCAGGGTCCGCAGCCTGTCCTGGGGTGTGGTCTGTGCCTCTGCTACCCGGACGGTGGACAGCAGACAGAGTCCTGCTGGGGGGCTGGGGGCCAGCTCCACCCATGCATGTGAACTGTTACAAAACCAACAACGGGGCGGGGGGGGTTGCTCAGGAGGGCCGGATGTTTGCCTCGAAGGGCCCAGGCCCCACTCTGCAGCTCAGGGCTCCTCCTGGCACTCCCTGGCTGTGCCTGAGTCCCCCCCCGCCCCCCCACCCCCGGGGACGGAGCATCTGCAGAGGCAGAAAGAACGGGACAAGTACAGCCTGGGGCCAGGCCAGGTGCCTGGACACTCACGACACCCACTTAGCCCTGAAGACCGACACAGGAACCACCAGGCCTCCTCCTCCTCCTGTGTTTAAGAAAAGCAGCAGCCCTTTGCTGAGGTTGGAGAACCAGCGGGGTCCCACTCGGCGTCCCGGGGGCTCGATGCCCAGAGACATAGGCTGCTGGGGAGGAGCAGGCCCCTCTGCTCAGAGGGGGCCTCACAGGGCCCCCACGTTTGACAGCAGCTGGGCTGCTGTCCCACACACCCTCTGAGACATCACCTGGAGTGGCCGCCCTGTCCAGGTACATCACAGGTCACAGATGCTCCTGGCCTCCTGTGTTCTCAACCCACAGCCCAAGCTCAGCAGGGACCAGAGGAGGGGCCCAGGGGTCTCAGGACAATGGGGAGGCCCAGATGTCCGGTTGGTGCACCGTGTGTGACAGGCCCTGTCCCACAGCTTGCTAGTGAAGGGCTCCTGCACCCACCAGTGCTGCCGTGTCTGCAGGTTCTCACGTCTCGTTTTCACGGACGGAACGATCAGCATCGGCAGCGACCGCCTGCATTCCCGGTGCTCCAACACAAGCTCTGAGCCGTGTCTCCAAGTAGCAGGGGGACCCACAGCCACGGGTGGCTGAGAACTGACCCCCACAGCGGTCCTTCGCCCGGGGACCTCTGGGCACGGGGCTGCCTGTGCCACAAGATCCCTGACTGAGGACGGGCCCACTCGCCGCGGCAATGCACCAGACGGAACAGCGTACAAAAAGGACTTTATTAAACGGAGGAACGACCGTGTGGTGCGCTGGGTAGCAAATGTACAAAACTTCACGTCGGGTCTGGGGCGCGGGAGCGGGCGGCCAGGCTATGCCCAGTGCCAGGGGCCCGGCGCCACGCAGAAACGAGCCCTGAGGGTGGTGGGGGTCTCAGGACCCCCAGGCCTGTCTACTGGTGGACGCCAGCCTCTGAGAAACCCCTGCACACCCAGGAGCTCCGAGAGACAAAGCACAGGCTGCGGGCTCCTGCCGCGCCTCCGTGTCCCGTCAGGCCCCCGCCTGCACCCTGACCCATCAGCGGCGGGGTTCGCAGGAAAACGCCCCAGCCCCTCGCCCCACAACAGGAGCCACGCCCCAGTCCCACGCAGCCGGGCTCTGCGAGATCTTTGGCATGGCCCACGCTTCCCGGTAGTAAAACTTCTCAAAACACCCATTTCTGCAAAATAATGTGTTTCTGTACGTGGAGCTTTGCAAAA
>PVIA01014605.1:0-19738 GCA_004024845.1 Tonatia bakeri
AAAAAAAAAAAAACCTGGCAATACCAATAACTTGTAAAAATGTGTAACTACTAAGTGTCAGGAAATGAAAAATGATATGATTTCCTCAAAAAACAGTTTAGCAGTTTTTTTTAAGACCTATTTATTTTTAGAGAGGGGAAGGGAGAGAGAAAGCAAGAGAAACATAAATGTGTGGTTGCCTCTGGAGCACCCCCCAACTGAGGACCTGGCCAGCAAGCCAGGTATGTGCACTGTCTGGGAATTAAACCAGTGACCCTTTGGTTCACAGGCCAGTGCTCAATCCATGGAGCCACACCAGCCAGGGCAGCAGTTTTTTTGTTGTTGTTTTTCAATTACAGTTGTCCCCATTCCCCCTCCCATTACTCTCCCCTGCACTACCCAGCCCCACCTCCCACATTCAATCCTTCCCTCCATTGTCTTTGTCCATGGGTTCTTTATACATATTCCTTGACAAATTAAACATACACTTTCTATATGACCCAGCAATCCTGCTTCTAGGCATTTGCTCAAAACCAATGAAACTTACATTCACACAAAAACCATATGTGATTATTGATAGAGGTTCTCCCCATAATCATTGACTAGGAAAAATACTTCAGATGTACTTTAATGTGTGAGAGTATATAAACAAACCTGTGGTACATCTACACAATGGAGGAGCAATAAAACGGAACAATCAAATGAAATGTGCAACAACATGACCAAGTCTCAACTACATTAGGCTAAGTGGAAGATGCCATACACAAAAGGTGACATCCTATATGACTCCATTTATAGGACACCCTGGAAAAGTCAAAATTATAGGGACAGAAAACTGATTAGTGTTCAGGGTTAGGGTTGGAAGTAGGGGTTGATTACAAAGAGGCAGCATGAAGAAATTTGGGAGAGGGGTTGATGAAAATGCTCTATATTGTGATAAGGATATTAGTATATGACTATATGAATTTGTTGAAACTTATGGAAGAGTTCATCAAAAAGAATGAATTTTACAGTAAGAAATTTGACAATGGTGAATGGAGTATAAATAAAAAAGATGCTCTGGCACCATTCATAACTGATTATATGTCTAAAGTCATGAATCCTGTCACCTATCTTTATTTTGATGTTCTACATTTTGAGTTGGGTAAAACTATGAGTCTACTAATTCCTGGCTGTATCAATATTTGTATATAGGTGACCTTTAGATAAGGAAGGTCTTGTAAATCCCTGGGAGGCCAAACTAGTTGCACAAATATTGGTGAAGGCAAACCCCTTATATATTTTTTACTCCTGCTGATCTACATGCTCTGTTACCAAATCTCAATCCTTTTCTCCCTAGTAAGTATTAGAGCATGAAGTTTACTTTATGGAGTCCCCCAAAGATTTTGATTTCTAGGGCAATCCCTCTCAGTTTTTTGCTACTGTGTTTCTCAGAATTCCAAAAATAAAATAATTTATTTAAATAAGAAGAATATAGTCTATGGTAATTTTGACATCAAAAGGATTTTGAATATTTTCCTACCACATTAGAATTATTTTTTATCTCCTTTGTACAGCTATTCACTTATTGAACACTTATCAAGCACCCCTAAGTACTCCATCCTGCGACAGGACCTTATACAGGAGAACTGAATCCCGCCCTCTAAAGTCCACAACTGGGGGGGAGGGCAGACAGATAGGCAATCATTGGATTGCAATGGTCATTGCAGCATAATTGCAACAAGTGCACAGAACTGTGAGGAGACAAGGATTCATATTTATTTTTCCTGGGAAAAATCAGGGTAGAATTAACAGAAGCGGTGGAAACTTCATCAAGTCTTAAAGACTGAGCACATTCTTTTCAGGCAATGAAAGATGGGAGTGGGGCACTCCAATGGAGGTAAGAACAAGCTGAGAAGCATGGGGGCATGGACTAGCACAGTGTATTTGGAAAAACACAGTCTATGCTTGCTAGAAAGGAACTGTGAATGGAGATGACACAAAGGAGGTGAGAGCCAGATCTGCAGGGCTGTGTACATAATGCTGAGAAGTTTGTGCTTTTTATCTTGGAAATTGTAATGAGTAACCACCAGCCACAGGTCCCATACCACTCTACCTGGGCATACAGTCTAGTTTCAGGTTGTATAGAAAGCTACCCTCTTGTGGCTACTTTTGAAAAGTTTCTTGATATTAACTTTTATGTGTAATCTGTACCTTCAATCTTTTCCAGTGACATTCTTCTATTCATTAACTTAGGGGATTCATTCTTGGAAGAATATACAGTGCATGCATGGGATTCAGTAAAACTATTTTCAGTTTCAGTTAACAAAATCAGTCTGTACACATTTTAATCTTTTCCTGCAGTAGGTGGAAGGGGTCCTTTTAAATGGTTGTAGGCTAGGAAGAGACACAGTGAAAACTACATTTTAGGAAGATCACTCAGGAGGCAATCTGGAGAGTGAAGATCTCTAGAAAGATATATTTTATTGCTCTGCAGGCTCCATTTAAGAAAATCATATTAAGCACCTGATGGGTAGACAGGACAACAGAGGAAGAAAACATTTTCACTGTATTTCATTCTATGCAATCCTAAAAAAATTGTGTGGTCTCTCTCTCCCTTGTCTCTGTGACAGAAAAATAAGGAAAAGAAAGACAAAAAAAAACACAAAGAACTTTCTGTATAAATGCATAAAAGCCTGAGGTCATTTGAATTATTATATTATACATGATTCTCAATTGATTGTACCATTAACTGACCACAGAAGAAGCATTAGGATATTCCAGAGCAATGCTGAACTTTACCTACAGTATGTTTAACTTGTATTCTTGTTTTGTCTTGTAGAATACTTTACCATATTTTATCATAATTTTAAAGACTGTCAGGATCACATTTAAGAACAATAGGTAACTAAGTATATAAAGTTTTCCTTAGATTTTTTTTAATGTGTCACTTTGGGAAAGTGATGGGAAAGAAGGGATTTAGGAAATTGAGGCAAATAATTAAAAGCTTTAGAAAATTAAGGTTTTGTGTCATGGGAATCTTTAGAAAATGTTGTTGGAAAGGTATAATTTCAGTATAACCACAGCGGAGTTCTCTACTGAAGTCATTGTAATAATTTATTAAATGCTTTGCTTGATCAGTCTTCTTTCCTGGACTGTAATATCTATGCAATAAGAAGCCACATTTCTCTCTCTGCTTATAACTGAATCAACAGGTCATGGCATAAAGCATGGACTTCAGCAGAAACTCAGTAACTGTCAAGTGCATGAGTAAATGTTGCCTGGATGATGGCATTATTAATCTAACATCCAAGTGGTTCTAAACAATGTTGAAATTGGGGGAGGATAAGCTAAAATCTGATGTGGGATAAGATGGTGATTGGTCAAATATTCTCAGCTACAAGTAGTTCAGTGTAGAGTCCATCTTTTCAAAAAAAGTTAAAACCTAAATATAGCCAGAGAGAAGCTTTATAAGTGTAGACAGACAGAAGAACCAGTTTCAGCACAAACTGTATGGTAAGGAATGCAGTAGAGACTCCAGAGAGCTGGCTGAGTGCCCACAGGCAGCAGCACCAGAGGGATAATTAAGCAGCTGGTTGGTCATTGATCACCCTAAGAAGAATTGGGACTAAACCCTAAGCTAAGATACCCAGACTAGAGCATCAGAGCCCCAAAAGTACACAGATAACAACCAGCAGCAAAAAGCAGTGGGACTACAGAGACAGATGGCCAGAGAGAAAAGAGCTGTTTAAAAGGGCCAACACACAAATTTTCATTTGCAGCCACTTACCCTGGGCTCTGGCAAAGGCAGGGGTAAATTGGGCTGGTGACACGTGACTAAGGACTGAAGGTTGTGGGGGAGAACTGAGAGAGTAGATGCTGGGATCCTGGTGCTAAGTTATCCCCCAGAGGGCAGCAGCCATCATGCTCAAGCAGACCACTCCCCTTCTAGCCACAGTAAACTGAAGGGAAACAACACTCCTGACCCCAGGAGGGTATCTGCCCTGGGCTTGTGGTTCTTAAGCCTGACTGCTGAGTGCAGAGTGACAAGATTAACACTTGAAGGAAACAGCCAGGAATAGCAGATCACTGGAAGTATCAAATAGGCTCCTTAAGGTCACACAGGGTCAGTGTCTGACATCACCGGGGGTAGATCCAGAAGGGAAAAAAAAACCCAACAGTGATAAATACAAGAGGCTACCAAGACTTAAGCCACTGTGGTCTCCTGCATGATTTGTGACATTTTCTTTCCTGCATATCTTTTTAACATTCATTTCTTGTCCAGCAAGTTTATACATATTAAGTCACTAGATTTTATACAATAACATATTTCAATTCATATATTTTGCCCCACCCTTCTTTTAGCCCATTTTACCTTCATCTTTCCTCACATTATTTTCATTTCAAATTTTGTTTTCTCTCTAGCTACAACTTGTTTCCATTATGTACTCTTACTATTTATTCCCTATCCCAACACACAAAACCAATTTTCTTGTCAAGGGTCATTTCACAAATTTTGCCCAGCTCTTAAACTACCCATGTTCTCCCTATACCTTTAAAAATCTTTGCTAGTTGGTTGTGGGTAGGATAATTGTTGTTGTACTGTTTTTTTCAATTTTATCTCTAGAGTGTCACTAATTCTGTACTTCAAATATCAAATTTTACTGGTCCTCTCTCCTACTCTTTTATTAATCTCAAATTTTAATTTTTCTTAGGCCATTTTTTCTTTTTCTTTTTTTTTTGTTTTCTATTTCTCCTTCACTCTTCCTTTTTATTTTTCTTTATTGTCCTTTTTACTTTTTCTTCTTTTTCTTTACACCCCAATTTTTAATTTTTTCCTCTCTTAGCCTGTTTCTTTTTTACTCACTTAGTATACCTCTCCCTGCATTATTTCAAAATCAGAGTGTCACCAGATGTTTCCTTTAAACATCTCTTAGACTTTTCTTTGTTTCTCTTTTCCCTCTTATTCCCAGATCATCTATATTAATTTTAGCTTGTTTATTGTTGATAGTACTGTGGTGGATCTTTCTCTCCTATTTGGATTCTATATTTTTTGTTAATTATTAACTATTTTCCTTTTTCTTTCTCTTACTTTGTATTACTTTAATTTCTATTTAAATTTAATATGATTGCTTCCCTTCTCATACTCCATTCCACATTCTTAATTCCCTTTTTTATTCATGAGGCAAATTAACCTTCTTTATTTCCATTGCTACAAACCCACCTCTTATTAGTGCTCCACCATCTATCCTATCAAAATCATTTTTATTTAAGTAGGTCATCTAATATTTGCTCTCCCTTCTTATAATAGTATTAATCTTGTTAAACCCTTATTAATACTGGTTCATTTGCTATTGATAGGGGGATCACGGGGTGAGGGAGACTTTTGAGGATGTGGGTTTGTTTCCTGGGCTTTGTGGTTTTATTCTGGGAGCACCTGCACAACATGACACAAGACAAGGTGGACAGAGTGAACCTCAGTCAAACAGCTGGATGGAACGACTCAACAAAGAAAGGCCTGACAACAATCAAAACCCAATTACATCTACAGAGCCATAATAAAAGGCATAAACAGCATCCCAAGAGCATCAAGTTTGGGTGATCAAGGATAATGCACCACTGAATCTCACAGGCCATCTACCATAGAAAACATACCACAAAGTCAGAAGTCAAAACATATCAATTTAAGAAGTAGAAGCAAACAAGAAGACTCTATCAAATAATGGGAAGACAAAGAAATAACCCCCAATTAAAAGAAAAGGAGGAATTCTCAGAAATTCTAAATGAAATAAAGGCAAGTCAAATATCAGATAGTGAGTTAAAAACAATGGTTATAGGAAGCTAAATGAACTCAGTGTGAATTACCAAAAACTACAGGGGAACTATGAGGGACTTATTGCAAACTACATCAGCACAAAAAAGGACATAGAAACAATTTGCAAGAGCCAAAAAGAAATGAAGAATACAATTCCTGTATAAAGAACACAGTAGAGAATCAAAAGGAGGCTTGATGAAGCTGAGGATTAAATCAGTGAGCTGGAGGACAAGCTAGAAAAAAATTCCTAGTAAAAGCAAGAAAAAAAAAAGTGATGATGATGGGTTAAGGGAAATACAGGACAACATGAAACTCAATACTATCCATATAATAGGGATACCAGAAGGAGAAGAAGAGCAGCAAGGGATAGTAAACCTGTTTGAAAAATTAATGATGGAAAACTTCCCTAACGTGATGACATAATAAGCCACAGAAATCCAGGAAGCAGAGAGAGTCCCAATCAAGAGGAGCCCAAAGAGGCCCACTCCAAGGCACATAATAATTAAAATGGCAAAATTCCAAGACAAAGAGAGAACCTTAAAGGCAGCAAGGGAGAAACACGAAGTAACATGCAAGGGAACCCTAATAAGACCAGCAGCTGATTTCTCAATGGAAATGCTCCAAGCCAGAAGGGAATGGCAAGAAATATTCCAAGTAATGAAAATCAACATCCTGCAACCAAGATTACTCTATCCAGCAAGGCTCTCAAATAAAATGGAAAGCAAAATAAGAAGCATCCCAAACAAAAGAAGCTTCAAAGAATACACCTCCACCAAACCAGCATTGCAAGATATGCTGAAAGGATTGCATTATGAAGAGGAAGAAAAACAGTGAGAGAGAAAGGAACAAAGGCACAGTAATAGCCTTAAATGTAAATGGTTTAAATACTCCAATCAAAAGACACAGGGTAGCTGAATGGATAAGAAATCATGATCTACACATGTGCTGCCTACAAGAGACCCAACTCAGAACAAAAGATCTACACAGACTGAAAGTGAAGGGCTGGAAAAGAGTATTCCTGGCAAACAGACAGGAAAAAAATCTGGGGTAGCAATATATATATCTGACAAAATAAACTTCAAAACAAAGCCCATAAAAAGGGACTCCTAAGGATACTTCATAATACTCTAGGGAAGAATCCATCAAGAAGGCATAAACATTATAAACATATGTGCACTCAACATATCAACACCCAAATATATAATGAAATCTTGGAGGACTTCAAGAAAGATATAGACAGCAACATAATTATGGTAGGGGATTTTAACACCCCACTGTCAAAAATGGATAGATCTTCCAAACAAAATGTCAATAGGGATATTGCAGTATTGAACAATGCCCTAGATCAAATGGACTAGGTGATTATATATATGTAATCACCTTTCATCCCAAATTGGAAAGTACACATTGTTTTCAAATGCACATGGAATATTTGCAAAGACAGACCACATGATAGGATACAAAGCAAGCCTTAACAAATTCAAGAAAATTGAAACCATATCCAGAATTTTCTTAGACTACAGGGCCTGAAATTAGAAACTAACCTCAAGGAAAAACTCAAGAACACTCAAACTCATGGAGATTGAATATTATGCTATTAAACAATGAATGGGTTAAGTATGAGATCAAGGAAGAAATCAAAAAGTTTCTGGAAACAAATGAAAATAAACTCACAACAGTTCAAAATTTAAGGGATACAGCAAAGGCAGTCCTGGGTGGGAGGTTCATAGCTCTACAGGCCTACCTACAAAAGACAGAAATATTTCAAATAAACCACCTAACCATACAGCTAAAAAAACATGAGGAACAACAACAAAGACAGTCCAGAGCAAGTAGAAGGAAGGAAATAACCAAGATCAGAGCAGAATTAAATGACAAAGAGGTTAAAAGAACAATTCAAAGGATCAATAAATCCAGGAGCTGGTTCTTTGAAAAAAATATAATTGACAAGCTATTAAGCAGACTCAACAAGAAAAAAAGAGAGAGGACCCAAATAAACACAATCGGAAATGAAAGAGGAGAGATTACTACTGATGCCACAGAAATACAAAGGATTGTAAGAAATTACTATGAAGAACTGTATGCCAAGAAATTTGAAAATCTAGGTGAAATGGACAAATTTCTAGAAGAGTATAATCTTCCAAAACTCAAGAATAAGCAGAATGCCTGAACAGACCAATAACAACAGACAGAATTGAAGCGGTAATCAAAAAATTCCTGGCATACAAGATCTCTGGACTAGACAGTTTTACAAGAGAATTTTACCAAGCATTTAAGGAAGAGCTAACCCATATCCTTCTCAGAGTATTCCAAAAATCCAAGAAGAGGAAACACACTCAAACTCTTTTTATGAGGCCAGCATCATTCTAATCCCCAAACCAGAAAAGACACAACAAAGAAAGAAAAAACTACAGGCCAATATCTCTGATGAACATAGATGCTACAATCCTCAACAAAGTACTGGCAAACAGCATCCATCAATACATGAAAAAGATCATACACCATGGAAAAGTGGGATTCATCCCAGGGATGCAAGGTTGGTACAATATTCACAAATCAATAAATGTAATACATCACATAAACAAAAGGAAAGACAAAAATCTCATGTTCATATAAATAGATGTGAAAACAACATTTGATAAGGTACAGCACCCATTTGTGATAAAAATACTCAGCAAAGTGGGAGTAGAGGGAACATACCTCAATGTTATAAAGTTCACATATGAAAAACCTAGAGCCAACACCATACTTAACAGAAACTAAGAGCTTTCCTACTAAGATCAGGAACAAGACAAGATTGTCCACTTTCAGCACTTCTGTTCAATATAGTATTGGAAGTCCTATCAACAGCAATCAGACAAAAAAAAAAAGAAAGAAAGAAAGAAAGAAAAGGCATCCAAATTAGAAAAGAGGAAGCAAAACTGAATTCTACAAAGCAGAGGGACAAAAATCAGTATTCAGAATTTGAAGGCATATTTGTACACCACGAATAAAATATCAGAAACAGAAATCAGGAATATAAATCCCATTTGCTGCAGCAACAACAACAACAAAAAGGACCTAGGAATAAACCAAACCAAGTGGATAAAAAACCTGTACTCAGAAACTACACAATACTGAAGAAAGAAATTAAAGTTGACACAAATAAATGAAACCATATACCATGTTCATGGACTGGAAGAATTAACATCATCAAAATGTCCATACTACCCAAAGCAATTTATAGATTCAATGCAATCCCTATTAAAATACCAATGACATGTTTCACAAATATAGAACAAACATTTCAAAAATTTATATGGAATCATAAACAACACCAAATAGCCTTAGCAGTTTTGAGAAAGAAGAACAATGTATGAGGGATCGTAATACCTGACATTGAACTATACTGCAAGGCCACAGCAATCAGAACAGTCTGGTTCTGGCATAAGAACAGACACATAGATAAATGGAAGAGAATAGAGAGCCCCAAAATAAACCCATGTCTCTGTCAATCTCATTCAACAAAGTGAGCAGCAGCATAAAATGGAGTAAAAAATAGCCTCTTCTACAAATTGTAGAACTGGGAAATCTGGAAAGCTGCAAGCAAAAAAATGAAACTCGTTCACCAACTTACACCTTACACAAAACTAAACTCAATATAGATAAAAGACTTAAACATAAGTCATGCATTATATATTCCTAGAGGAGAACATAGACAGGAAAATCTCAGATATTCTGAGAAGCAGTATTTTCTCTAGAGCAAGGTACATAAAGGAAAGAATAAACAAATGGTATCTCATCAAAATAAAAAAAAACTACTCTGCTAAAGAAAATATTAGCAAAATGAAAGGGAACCAGTATATGGGAAAATATATTTGTTAATAATATCTTGGACAAGGATTTGATCTCCAGAATATATAAAGAACTCACATGATTCCATACCAGGAAGACAATCCAATTAAAAAATGGACAAAGGACCTAAATAGACACTTCTCCAAGGAGGACACACAGAGGGTCTAGAGACACAGGAAAGGATTCTTAGGATTCCTAGTCATCAGAGAGGTGCAAGTTAAAACCACAATGAGATACCACCTCACACTGGTCAGAATGGCCATCATAAACAAATTAACAAACAGTAAGTGCTGGTGAGGTTGTGGAGAAAAGGGAACCCTAATACATTATTGGTGGGAATGCAGACTGCTGTAGCCACTGTGGAAAATAGTGTCAAATTTCCTCAAGAAACTAAAAATGGAATTTCCTTTTGATCCAGCAATTCCACTGCTGGGATTATACCCTAAGAAGCCTAAAACACTAGTTCAAAAGAACATATGCACCCCAATGTTCATAGCAACACAATTTATAATAGCTAAGTGCTGAAAGCAGACTAGGTTCCCATAAGTAAATTAGTGGATCAAAACCAAACCAAACCAAAACAAAACTGTGGTACATTTACACAATGGAATACTATGCAGCAGAAAGAAAGGAGCTCCTACCCTCTGTAACAGCATTGATGGAACTGGAGAGCATTATGCTAAGTGAAGTAAGCTAGTCAGTGAAATACAAATAAAATATGATCTCACCTACAAGTGGAACCTAACTAACAGAACAAACAAGCGAGCAAAATATAACCTGAGACTTTGAAATTAAGAACAAACTTGTAGGCCAGACAGTAGCCAGAGGGGAGGGAGAAGGAAATAACTGGGGAAAGAAGGGAAAGGGTTATCAATTAACAAGTATAAAGGACCAAATGGCAAAGCCAAAGGGGGTAGGTTGAGGGTGGGAGGCAGGGGTGGGGGTGGGGTGACGGGGGAAGGTGGTGGTGGGAAAATGGAGACAACTGTATTCAAACATTAATAAAAAATGATTAAAAAGAATAAAAAGTTATAATCTACACAAGATTCAATGCTCATAGAAAAAAATTACATTAAAGATAGAAAAATATATAACTGTAGTTCCTTATAGATGTTTGATCACAATTGTTTTTGAATGATTTTTACCACCCAGGGATCATTACTGTTACCATCTCATTATATAACCTCCCATTGTCTTCATAATGCATGAGCCTACTGTTTAGTAGCCTGTGTGTTTCTACCAACACAAATATCTGCATTTTAACTCATATGTACCTTGCAATGTGATTCTGCTTCAGTGTCATCCTTCCACACTATACTGTAAACTTCAGGTGGCCAAGAAATGTGCCTCTCTAGTCCACAGCTCTGCACCTTGGCCCTGCATTAGTATTGGTTGATGGATGACCACTGTTTAGTTTGTTTTAGTCGCACAGTTTCTTTTTTTCTAATTATACCATTATTAATTTGTTTAATCTTCTATCATTACAATCTTAGACTTTTAATAAATGTTTTTCATGGGAGCATCCATTGTTAAAATCTCAAACATTTAATAAATGTTTTTCACATCAATATTAGGACTTATGCATACTTTATTTTAGTAATTATTAATTATAGAATAATACTTGAATACATTCACTATGTAAAAAATGAAAATACTACATATAAGGCCCAACCCCCTCTCCTTGCAGGGAGAGTCAATTATCAATTTGAATTTTTCTAAATCACTTTCTCATATATTATATAATATAGATACATTCATAAAAGTATATACTATCATTTGTGTATATGTGCTTTATATAATTGATATAGTATTATTCTTATTGTTATACACATTTATGTCCTTTTATTATGTTGGATTTCATCTTGTAGATATACCACAATGGACAATTCATTTTTATTTCTTACTATTTTAAACAACATTTCAGGGAACAGCTGAATTCCCCCAGATGCAAATTTTGAAACGATAATTGAACTGTAGATAGTTTACTTAGAGGCACTTAGTTATCTCAGGGAATAGCAGTAGGGAACTGTGAAGATAAGACAGGAAAGGTAAGGGAGCCGATACATGTTCTTCCATAAGTAGGCTGTTGCTTGGGACAACTGGGTCTCAGTTGCACTGGGATCTCGTGGGGGAGAGGCTGCTGTGTAGAGCATGCCTCAGAGAAGTCCCATTTTAGGCGTGAATAAACAGGTCTGTACTCACCAACTGCAGCTTGTCACCAGCTCTGGGCTGCTCCCAGTGGAACTGACTCCTGGCTAGTCTGACTTTGCCAGCAGTGATTTGACCATGCACCTGCATTCCCATCCGCAGAAAGGTCTTACTGTCTTCTTGTGTTTGTGTACCCGTATTTTAATAAGTATTTTGGAAAAACAAATCATTATTTTATCACTTTTAACTGGACCCTGTGTCTTGGCTTGTTTTATTTTCCTGTGAAAACTCTCTATTGCCAGGTCATCTTACTCACATGCTCCTCTGTTCAGTACCCCCAGAACTGTTTCTACTCCTTCTTAGCTTCATCTCCTGCTGAGTCAGCCATTCACTTTGCCTTGAAATGCTCTCTGGTTCTCCTGATAAACAGTTTGACTATGTAACTTTCTTCTTGGGGAGTGCACTGTTCCTACAGGTTGCTTTCAAATGAAACCCAGTCACTGCTTTAAAGACTGTGAAGTTGAATGCAACCTGTGTGTTGAAGAAAATGTGTTTGTTAGTAATTAACTAACCTTCCTGATTAAACAGAGGTAATTTTTCTGGTGTTCCAATAATGAACTAATGATTTGCTCATAGCTGCTAGAGCTGTAGTTTGAAAGGGATGTATGGTTTCCTCTAGTCTAGTAGCTCAAGAAGTATGGTAGTCATATCAGAAGCATCAGTGTCACCTGGGAATTTGTTCAAGCTTCAAATTCTCAGACCTCCTTCCTCCACACACACTGAGTCAGAATCTCTGTACTGGGATTCATTGGTCTGTTTTAATGGTCTTCCAGAATTTTGATGTGTACTAAAGTTTGATAACCACTGTTGAAGTTATTTACAATTTATATTTGTTCCAGTGTTAATACCCAATCGATTTTTATTAAAAAATGTTTTTTGAGTAGAATAACAGATTTCTTCACATTTTAACAGCTTATTTTTCCTTTCATAATATATCACTGATGAATGTTCAGTGTCTTAAATTTATGCAAATTTATGGAAACAGACTGTTATTTTAAAAATTGCATCAGGACAATGCTTCTGTGTCTTCCAATACATCAAAGATTATTGGAATACTACAAATTAATATAATCTCATGATTATGTACTTTAAATTATTTTTAGAATAACATGATAGTATTTGCAAGTATTGTGGCTAGTAATTAAAAGACATGTACCTCACTATGTAGAAATCTATAATCCAAAACAAAAACACTTTCATTTCAGTATGTTTTCCCTAATCTTATGTGATTGTTCACATTTTCAATGGTTTCTTTGTTGAAGTTCTTTTACATAATACATATCTTTCTTGCTTGTAAAATGATCTGGTTAAAAAATAATGAAGGAAATTGATTTGTTTGACCAATATTTAGTTTATATGCTCTCCCAGAATTTATACATGGATTCAAGTGAGAGAACACATATATGCCTTCGAGTTATCTGGAAACATTCTTACTGAGATCTTGAAGCTGCTCACATAGAATATTTCATGCATCTTTGCTCATTACATCACTGTTGCGTGTCTCCTGTGTTCAGTGTTAACTGGGTGCTGGGGCTGTGTGGATATCAGGAGAGACACAAAGCATCCTCCGAGGCCCAAATAGTCAAAAACACACTGACATGATCCCAATTTCTCACAAGAGTGGAACCTGTCAATTCAAAATGTATCTTATGTAGAAGTTTAATATCTAGAAATTACAATTTAAGTTACTCTGGTGAAAGGGAGATAGAGGACTCAAGAAGGTTGGATTACTGAAAGACATGGTTCCTAATTTTTCAGTCTACTCTTGATCTTTCATGTAGTATGATTTGAGAACACTGAACCTTTACTGGAAATGGCAAGCATATCTTATGGATTGCTTTTACTGGATACAATCAGTGTTGTTGTCATACTAAAAATTTTTGAATTATTTGCCAATATTTTAGAAATTCAGAAAATCCAGAGTTTTAGCTTTTCTGGAAAAATGGGTAGATCTGGCCACAATAGACTTTCATTTTCCTATGATTGGACAGAATTCACCATAGCCCCCATCACTCCCTGTTTTATGACTATTCTTCTCTTACCCTAGTTTAAACTACCTCCTTTGAGACTAGAGTACATTCTGTTTATAGCCTTAACTTTCTCTCTGGAACATAAACAGCATGTAATATTCACAATTGTTTAAGATCATTGTAATCCTTTACATTTGTATAGTAAGTTTATTCTTGTGAGTTATGCATAGCAGATATTGTTTTCCATTTTGATTAATGAAAACATTGAAATTTATTTATTTATATTTAACTGGAACAGTGTGAACTGTGTGCATGACTTGTATATGTGTGCACATCCACTGAATTTTAATGATATAATTTTCAAAGTGGTACTGTTTTTCCCTTGTATTACATGTGAGAGGTGGAAAGGCTGATGACTCTGGTTCAAGTCCCCAAAATGTCAGGTGTGCATTCATTTCTATTTAAATCACCATTTACATTGTGTTGGTCTGAGTTTATATGTCAACTGAAGGAGACTGCTGTGTTTCATGTCTAGTAAGATCTGCCTTTGCCTCATCAATGGTGATGTGACTGTGGTCTTGCATGTAGGAAGAGAGGAACTGTTCAAAATGTCTTCTCAACAATTTTTCATTTCTGTTAATTTGAAATCCACCTAGGTCCCCTGAGCCTTTTTCTATTTGGGGTGAGAGAAGAATTGTTTGTAAGAAGAGGAAGGGTCAACTGCCAAGGAGTATATATATAAAGGACCCATGAACAAGGACAAAGGAGCAGGAGATATGGCAGAAGATTGAATGCGGGATGAGGAGCGGGCAGGGCAGGGGAGAGCAATGGGGGAAAAGTGTGGATGACTGTAGTTGAACAGGAACTAAAAGATGTTAAAAATATTTACACAACAAAAATAATTAATTGAAAGACTAACTTGCTAAATGAATTTTCTTCAGAAGAGCAGAACTATCTAGATAGATTAGGCAATGTTCATTTTCTAAAAAAAAAATACAGTTTTATTTTTGGTAAAATATGTATAGGCTTATTTTAATGTGGTTTTTAAGAAAGATGATTAAAAGATTAGTCAAGTAAAAATATATATGCATTGTCTACTTTGGAAACTAAACTCATTTCTCCTAGTATTTATCAGAATTCTTCAAACTAGGTTTGCTTTTCTTTTGACTTTACTTTTGTTTCTGAAGAAAATGCTGAACCCACAATATAAAAAATAAAAATGTGAGTTTATTATTCATAGAATTTTCCATAATATTTTTTTCTCTGGTATCTGTAATTGAAGCTAGAGTTTTGCTTTTTTTCCCCACCTCTGAATCCTAGAAGAGGCTGGGGCAGCTTGTAGGATTTAAACATTTTTTTGTCTTCTAGATTTCTCTTCTCCTGGGTCATTCTACATAGGCTCTTGGGTGTTGCTTGCCAGAGTGAGAAACTGCCTATATTCCTGTTGATGACATTTATTTTGTAGTAAGCTGTTTCTAAAGGTTATGTAAGGGAATTCTTAGAGGAAAACCTATTCCTGCTTTCTGACCTAGAACCTCTTCCTCTTTATCTCAGACACCCTTTCTACTCAGATATAAAGATCATAAAATTCATAGCCCTCATTTTTAGGATTCTATTCCTTGAAAACCTACATTTGGAACCATTTATGACAAAAATATCATACCTTTAGAGTTGGATGGGAATCCTTTCTATCAGTTCATTCAACTTCTTTCTATTTCAGGCTCTCAAAGAACTGAGTACTTTGCTCTTCTAGCACTCATGACAGTTTTTTTTTTACCTTTATTTTTGTTTCTTCAAGTACAATACTGTCTTGCTCTCATTCCCTGTGCTGTCAACTCATTGAGGGAAGGGACTTCTGTCCTTCGATTGATCACCATTAAAACCCTAGTGTCTGGCAAAATGTTTATTAAATATCTGCTGAATGAATTTGTGGATGAACAAATTCTGTGTTTCTTATTGTGTGGTGCTACATTTTAGAGTAAGATCTGAACTTACTATAGTAACCCGGAAGGCCCTGGACTACTAGTCTCTGGTTACCTCCCTGACCTCATGCTCTACCACTTCCCCATTGCACACTCCACTCCAGCCTCAGGATTTAAGCCTTTATTCTCTTAAAGAAAAATTAATTGTCTTACACTGATATATTTATATTAATAACTAGATATGGGAAAGAGAGAGAGTGAGAGAGAGAGAGAGAGAAAGTGGAGTGTTTAAGAAAGAACATGAAATTTTGGTATTAAATCAGTTTTCAAACAATAGACCAGCCACTTACTAGATGTTAGACTCTGGGCAAGTTAAGACTTTCTGGGTCTCATTTCCCAGTCTCTACTGTGGGAATAATAATACTGTTGATGTAGAAATGTTGTGAGAATTAGACATACAATTGCAAAATGCCTATTATCTAGAAGTTATTCGAGATAGTAATAATCATCATCACATGCATCATAATTATATTAATCAGTTACTGCTGTCTAAAAAATATTGACATAATCTTAGGACATGAAGTATTAACATCTTTTTCTATCAGACTTTTGTGGATTTATTGGGGGTACTTTACAAGTGATCTCAGCCAGCCCACTTATGCAATGAGGAGTCAGCTGATCTTGGCTGGGAAGTACTGCTTCCAGCTGTGAGACTAGCCAACTCAGATTATTATGTGTATCATGGACACTAGAGAGGGGAATGATGGCACTGATGTTTCATATTTATTATTTTATTATCTGGCATTTACTATTCAGCTTCTATATGATCTCTTGTCTTCTTCTGCTCTCTAATCATTCATTTTATTATTCTTCCAAGTTTTATTCCATTTTTGAAATGAAGTCCCAAAATTAAAAGAGGGAAATATTTTTATGGTGAGAATACCTTGTATTCTAAAGAAGATTTCATTCATAAACTGCCATAATCTGAAGTAGTATTCTAGTGATACTGTCATAAATTAATTACTAAAGTTTTGGGAATTAGTTTAGTGACATGTTTTAATTAACTTGTCCCATTTGCAGCATATTTTCCTGATAGGTTTACAGTAATTCCTTCATTTTTCTCTTATCTCCATTATTTTTTAAGCCCTATTACCATTGAAGATACTCACTTTTGCAACTGCAGTGTTGGATAACACAATTATTTTGGCAGTAGTTTTCAGGATTTGAAACAAATTCATATCTTTATTTAGTTTCTGTACTATATGATAAATTGAAATAATGGTCTAGATAATTTTTTGTAATATTATCTATTACAAAAGGTTATTATCTATAACCTTATGCTAACATAAGGTTATATTTAAGTGACTGTGATTGCAGAGTATAAAATAATTTGTACTCAAAACAAATACATGTTTAACTAGACTCTTGAAAGTGCTGTAGCCTCCTTATCCTGATGTTTACTTAATTTTAACTTTATTAATTTTTTTTACATTACTAGAAGTTTTCTTTAACTGTCCCTGAGTTTGTTATAATGCAAGTTAACTTTTTAAGCAATTGCTTGGTTATAAGTAAGCATTCTAAAAGTAAATTAGTAAAATTGTCCAAGTTAGGGTCTAATTGTCTTATTGTTAAGATCAATGTTGAGACTCCTTGATGATAATAAATATTGACTATGTTCAAGCATCATGCTAAATGTGGTCCATGGATTATCTTGTTCAATTCTTATAACACACTTTGTTGTAGGTACACCAGTTGATTTGTAAGTAAACTTGGATTCAGGGAGGTTAAGTGACTTAGTTGGTTAGACAGCCAACAGGTAGCAGAACTGGGACCTGAATGGAGGTAAACTAATTCCAGAATCTGAGCTGAGCTGCAGATGCTGCCACTGTACGTAGCATGACCATAATAAAGGAAAACCTTATTATATGAATTTATCCTTGGTAAGTAGTGTCACATATGGCATATTTATTTTTAAAAGAGAAAAAGACAACTAAATCTGAATTGCTTGCATGAGAAGTTTTTAGAGATATTATTCAAGTACTATACTTAAAGATTAGGGGAAAACATTTGCTCATTAGTCATTCTAGTATGATAACTATAAAACTGTTTTAATATTCAAATAGTTGAGCTTTATCACTTCAGTAGTCTCCACCCTGAAGGTAATTAAGCTGTGGGTTTTGCACACATTATCTTCACACAGTGCTTTCACTTGTAACAGTTATCCTCCCCTTTAGACAACTCTAAGATGCAATATGGGTACTATCACATCCTTCAGCAGAGGAAGCTCATGTACAGATTCAAAATGACCTTCTTCAGATATAACTGGCCCTGGCTGGTGTGGCTCAGGGGATGGAGCTCTGGCCTGGAACCAAAAGGTTGATTCCCAGTCTAGGTCACATGCCTGGGTTGCTGGCCATGTCCCCAGTATGGGACACATGAGAGGCAACCACACATTGATATTTCTCTCCCTTTATTTCTCCCTCCCTTCCCCTCTCTCTAAAAATAAATAAATAAAACAAACATGTAACTGAATCCCAGGTATGACACATTTCTGAAACTTTCTTCTAATTCAAATAAAACACATAAAAATATGATAAAAAAACAAACATGTAACTGAATCCATGTAACTAAAATCTAGGTATGACACATTTCTGAAGCTTTCTTCCAATTCAAATAAAACACATAAAAATATGATAAAAATGAATAAATTCAAGAAGGGGCTCACTACAAAGGAATAACAGAAACTGACCAAATTTTCATGGTAGACCACAAGAAAAAGTTTGTTTTATATGGGTAGCAGCTACTGTTAATGAGGACTGAAAGCCCTCATCTCTGGAATACTAGAATTAATGGATTCTATTCTTTTTTGGAATGCAAAAAGAATAATTTCATTGGATTCAAACTACAGTGGGGAAAACATCTCTTTCTGGTAGACAATTGGGTTTTTAGAGATTTGGTTATAAGGAACAAAACCCACATTATATTAAGTAACAGGGAATGAGGATGCATTAGAAAGACTTGCATTTACAGAACCAAGGACAACTAGGTTTCAGGAAGGAACCAACTGTTTAGTGAGTTTAGAATATGAAAGACCTACAAATTCAGGAAACTAAGCTTATGACTATATTACTTTACTACAACAGAGGGTACTCAATTTCTGCAAGGGCCTCTCAGATTATGTGAATAGATGAAGTTGACCAAGTGTTTATGAAGTATTATGCTTAGAACTGCAGTAGCAATATTGTGACCAAGAGGCAGAGACAAGGTTATTGCAGACAAATCAACCCAAAGCCCCGATCTAAGGTAGCAACCCTTTTAATCACCTTGTTTTCTTTTTTCCAGCTTTATAAAATATAACTGCTGTTAGTGGAGAGCTCTGTTACTGCCAAGTAGAAGCATTCTAATATTCTCTCAGAAAATCATTAATACTCAATAGTACAATAGCTATGATTATACAAATATGTTAGGTAAGACAGATATACATGAGATACATGGGCCTTGGAGATGGACTTAAGGCAAGGGTGCCATGAACAGTTGGATGAAATCTTCACTGCATAATTTTTTTTAGGGAGCACAAATCACTTATTCTACAATGCACAATTCTATGTATCAATGCTGGCTTAATTCCTCATTTTCTCTTTCTATGACCACTCACGTTATCAGAAATTTACTTTTTAAAATTCTTTTTCTTATTTTATTGATTATGCTATTACAGTTGTCCCATTTCCCCCTTCATTCCCCTCCACTCTGCCCACCCCCTCCCACCCACATTCCCCCCTTTAGTTCATGTCCATGTGTCATAAGTTCTTTAGCTTCTACATTTCCATACTATTCTTGCCCTCCCTCTGTCTATTTTCTACCTATTGTCTATGCTACTCATTCTCTATAACTTTTTCCCCTCTCTCCTCCTCCCACTTTCCTGTTGTTAACCCTCCATATGATCTCCATTTCTGTGGTTCTGTTCCTGTTCTAGTTGTTTGCTTAGTTTGCTTTTGTTTTAGGTATGGTTTTTACTAACTGTGAGTTTAATG